>JAOTAZ010000219.1:14110101-14125337 GCA_025629785.1 Erythroxylum oxycarpum
AAACATTTAACACCACCAAATCCTCATTTAATTTCATTTAATAAATAAACTCTCCAATAAAAGTTCGGGGTCCAACATTAATTGGGTGTGATAACATTCTATGTCAAATAAATGATAGCAATAAGTTAGTAAAAAAGATTAAACCCCTAAATTAAATAATCAAGATAGCTATAACTATTCAACTTAGTTTTATTGTTTATCCTAAGTTAAATATGCAAATTCATAAATAACCTATTGCTACTTGTACAAATCCTTCATGACAATTACAGATGATTGAATTCATAGATAGCAATAGAATAATTAATTTTTTAGATTAATCAATATTAATCATTCATCAAATATAAGAACTCAAAACAAGAAATACTTGATTTAAAATATGAATAAAATATTATAACAAAACCTCAAAAGGTTACAACTACAGTTTTAAATCCCCTTGAATCAAAATAATTGAGTTTAGCCATACATGGCTATAGTTCCAATACCAAAAATAGAAGAAAGATGAAGAATTGGGAGAAAAGTAAGAAGAAGAACGATTGATTGATTTGGAGAGGTGAAGAGCGTCCCTCTTTGATGCTTTCCTATTCTAAACCTAATCTAATCTTATCTTATAAAGGTGCCTATCTTAAACAATTCTCAATCCCTACATAAAAGGGATATAAATAATTTTCCTAGTTAAACTCCAACTCTTCAAGTAAATAGGGAATTAGGCTTGATCTCACCTTATCCATTGCAGTAATATATCTATATTCTTCAAATTTTGTGATTTTCACCAATAATGTCCAAATTTGATGCAATTTCCACTTTCATCTCCTAAAACAAAACAAAAATTAATTTTCCTATTTAATCATGAAAATTATCCAAAACAAAAGAGATAACTCCAATTAATTTTAACAAAATAACATCTTATCACCAATCTTACAAGGAATGGTAAACATACCTAATCCTTACATTTGAGGGGGAGTTTCCTTTGAAAAGGCCAAAAAAACATTGTCACCCAACATTATCTTTTCATCACATCTTAGCATCCGCTTATTAATGCATAAATCTTCAAGGAATTCCTCTTACATTAGAGTTTGCTTAATTGTGTTAAATAAGGGTATGTTACCTCAATCATGTAGAAAGTTTCAAGGATCTCCTTTTACTTTTCTTCCTTCTTTGATTTTCCTAATTTTAAAAAAAAAAGTTGGAAGGTTGGACTTAACCTTAATTGAAAGACTAGAATTTACCCTCGAATATGATTTAATATTCCCTTCTTCTAAATCTTGTCCTCATTAGCAACTATAGGAATAGTCTTTTTAGGCTCTTTGACCTTATTGCCACTCTACAAAGTCAATGCACTCTCACTTTTAGTGTTCTTCTTAGGTTAAGATGACAATCTTTCTCCACTTTGAACCCTTAAATGGTTAATAATAACTACCATTTGGTTGATTTGATTCTCTAAATTTTGAATGCTAAACTTTGCCTCTTGTTGGAATTACTTAGTTTCTTATTGTAACTATTCAACCTACAGTTGAAATTGTAAAGTTTTACTAATAGGAGACTTAACAATATCCTCCAAAGATATATATGAGTTAGGGGAAGATTATGGCTAGGATTGAAATTGTTACTAGGGATCCTACTACCTATTTGGAAATAAGTTTTGTTACTTGTTTCCTCCACAGCTAAAATTAGAATGATCCTTTCAACTTGGTTTATAGATGTTGGATAAATGATCATTTGAACTATGATGTAGAGGAATGTTCCCAATAGTGTTCACTTGATCAATGCTTCCATCTAAAAATATTGGGCAAACATCTATTGGATGACTCATATTTGAATATAACCAATAGTCCTTTACTTATTATACATCCCCTATATCCACTTGTCTGAAAAAGAGGAAAGTTTGGATAATTGTTTTCAAATAGAATAAACATTCATCTCATCCACCTTCGAATAGTCGTATCATGTCTAGAACTAAACTTTTAGGAATTTTCTACCATATTAGTAATTAAATTTCTTGCAACATTAGTGATTTTATTAACTAATGCACAACCAATTGCAGCATCATTCGTACTTCTATCCATTGGCAAAAAACCCTCATAGAAAGATTAGATTAGAAGTTAATTAATTATTTGACGGCAAGGGAAGTTCGCATAAAATTTATTAAAATGTTAGCCATACTTGTAAACGAACTCTTCCTAATATTTTCTCAGACCACAAATAATTGTATCTTTTAATTACAATTTCTTCTAAATCTATTCCTCATTGACAACCATGGGAATAATTTTTTTAGGCTCTTCAACCTTCTTACCACTATTCAAGGTCATTATACTCACATTCTTAAGGCTCATCTTAGGTTGAGATGGCAATCTCCCTCTACTTTGAGCCTTTAAATGGTTAATAATAACTACCATTTAGTTAGTTCTCTAAATTTTGAATGCTATACCTTGCCTTCTATTGGAATTACTTAGTCTCTTGTTGTAACTATTTCACCTATAGTTGAAATTGTAAAGTTTTACTAATAAGAGACTTAACAATATCCTCCAAAGATATATATGAGTTAGAGGAAGATTATAGCTAGGATTGAAATTATTATTAGGGATCCTACTTCCAATTTAAAAGAAGTTGTGTCACTTGTTTACTCCATAGATAATATTATGATGATCCTTCTAACCTAGATTATAGATGTTGGAGAATTATCATTTAACCTATGATGTGGAGGAATGTTCCTAGCAACATTCACTTACTTAGTGTTTCCATCTTAGAATGTTGGGAAAATGTCTATTGGATGACTCATGTTTGAATATATCTGGTGGTCCTTTACTTGTTACTTGTTATACATCCCTTATAGCTAATTGTTTTTTTTAAAGGACAGTTTAGATAATTGTTGCTAAATAGAAGAAACATTTACCTCATTGAATAGGCATATCATATCTAAAACTAAACTTTTAGGAATTTGTTGATAATTAAATTTCTTACAACTTTAGCGGTCTTATCAACTAATGCACAACCACTCACAATATCATTCATACTTTTATCCATGGGGAAAAGACCCTAATAGAATTACTAGACTAGGAGTTAATCAATTATTTGATGATTTGGGAAAATATTACAAAGTTTCTTAAAGTGTTACCCATACTCGTAAAAGGACTCTTCCTGATATTTTCTCACACCCCAAATATATATAATTCTTAAGGTAGGGAAGAACTTCTCTAAAAATAATCTCATCTTATTCCATGTAGCAATTGTCCCCAAGGGAAAAATTAAAGAGGCCAATCTTTAGCTGTATATTTTAATGAAAATGAAAAAGATCGCAACTTGATTTGCTCTTATATTACCTTGAGAGATTTCATTCTTAAGCAAATATATCAAACTCTTTGAGGTATTTATGGGGATTCTCAACTATAAAACCATGAAAAGAAGGTAATAAATGAATTAGGCCATATTTAAACTCAAAAGTAGTATTTTTCACTAAATTAAAGGAAGTAATACAAACATCTTTTTGGTTCAAATATGGAGCATCTAACTCTTTTAGATTTTTGTTATTGACCATGATTTTTACCTCAATCTCGAAATTACCATAATCTAACTCAAGATGGAAATGCAATTCAATTGAAATTATCCTAACTTCACTTCTTAACATGTGCAAAGTTCTTTCAATCTCAAGGTCACATTGTAATACACTTTAGTTAAAGGAATGAATCACATGCGTAACAATCAAGAAAAATTATCAAATCATGAAAAATAAAATAGAAAATTAAAATCTATATCTAAAAGTGAAAAATTACCTAAAAACTATAGAAAATGATGAAATTTGACCTTTAGAGAGTGGAGCTAGTAATCCTATGAATTAACTAATCATGACTAGCTAGAATGTTGATTGCCTTAAAAAAAAGACATTATGCAGACTAGATTTCACTCAAAATGAAAATTTTGATGGAAAAAAGATAAAAAAATTTTTACGAAATGAAAAGTTAATCACAATATTAATTGACACAAAAACATAAAGCAAATCAATATCAGTCCCAACAATGATGCCAAATTTTGATATGTGCTGAGTGCACTAAAAATAATTTCTTTACCCTAAATACTAACAATTATTTGTAGCGAGTAAAGCTCGAATCTTTAGGGAATGATTATTAGTCTATGCTAAATGCGCTAATACACAACTAGGTTGCATGGCTATATGAATTAAGCTAATATAAACTAACAAAATTAGTACAATATAATCAAGCAAATTATGATGAGAAAATAATTAGATTAACATGTCCAATTCAATGTAATATAATGAAGCAAATTATGATGAGAAAATAATCATATTAAAAAGTCCAGTTCTTAGCTTAGTTTCCACCTTCTCTTGAACAGGATAATCAATTGTACGTTTTCTATATCCTCTTCTAAAATTACAAACCGTAGGTAATAACAAGCTCCATTATCCCAATTTCCCCTTAGATTACATCTAACTCAAACAAGCTTGTCAATTAAATAGATAACGTAGAATAAGCTTTTTATATTTAGTGCGATAACAACATTAAGAAGTAGGAAATAGGTTAGTTTAAGCTACAATCACATAAGCTCGAATTGTTTAACTTAGGTTATGTTACCCCTATTGTTGCATGACCAATAGTTTGCTATGTAAGAATTAGGAACAACAACAATTACAGATTGAAGCCTAATTCTAGTAATAAATCTACATATGAATGATCTTGCTTGCCTAAACTAAAACAAACATACATAAACCATAAATACTAGTGTCAAAATAACACTATTAATTCCATTAAAGAGAAAAGAATGACATTATGTAATTGATTAATGCATAAACGAGATTTTATCCTTCAGCTGGGCCTTAAATTGAAAGAAATAGATGAAAACTAACATCTAAACAAAAGGAAAGAAAGTGAAAATATGATTGTGTGGCATAAATAGCCTAGGATTTTTCTAAGAAATTAAGAGAGAAAAGTACCAAATAATCCTACTAAAATCTAATAAATTGCATAAATAAATAAAATAACATAATAATCCTAAATAAGCTAGAAAAGTGATTGTTCAACATCATATTTCATGCTTGGGGCTCCAGAAGCTTTGAAAATAAATTATGTACACATTCCTTGAATCGCTTAATATGAAAACTTGTGACAACAATAACTTCTAGTAGGAATTAAACCTATAAAATACTGGGATTAGCCCCAATTAGTAAGAAGTTGTTCCACGAGATTTTGACTATGAAACTTTATGATGCAAAAAAAATCCTAAAACATGAAAGTTGTAGCTCTCTTTATCTTTTCATAGCATCTTGAGAAGATAAAAATATTTTTTTTAACATTAGGATAACATTTGCTACTCTAGAACAGTGAAATTTTCATAATTTTGCATTAAAAGATTGTCTTTTCCATTTCTAGATATAACGTCATTTGTTAAATTACTTGGCATGAATTGAAAACATAGACTTGGTGGGAATGACTATTGGGAGCGAATGGCATAAAAGGTTAGACGTTTGGATTCGCAAAAGAGAAGGTGTAGCCGGAAGCTGGGAACCTAACAATAACAACTATATACGTCCGTACGCTGGCATAAAACTGCCTGCAATTTTCTGGTTTTCAATGTTGCACTTAGAACATTCAAGATAAAGTCTGTCGCTTTGCTTACTTCCTTCTAAGAACATTCATGGTACAGTTTGTCCCTTTCTTTGGTTCCTTATGACGGAAAAAATTCCGAATGCATTTAAAAATTTGTATAGCTTGAAGCCGTTTTGCCTTTTATATTCAGATGCTCACTTCCATTTTCTAAAGGTTGCGTACAACCTTTAGAAACCTTTCTGAAATTTCTAAGTCGCCGTCCAATGGGGGTCTGAGAAAACTGATATGGGCCAAATGTAGTCTTTTTGTTTTATAATGAAAATGGAATTTCTTATGATGAAAAACCCTTGATTTTTCTTCTAATATGGTTTTGAAATCTTTCTCTAGTTTGGATTTTGATGACCAATTCATAAGTGCTCACTGACTCGCAGTGCAGTAGTTGAATTTGAATGACCGGTTGGCATCAAATAAAGTGTAGCATCTTCCGGTAACCTTTTTTTTGTTCTTCAATGGCGCCCAAAATCTAATTTAGAAAGCTTAAGAAGTCAAAAGAACCATTTTTAAGAGATTAATAGGGATCTTCGGACTCTTCTTATTCAATCCTATAATCAGAACGGATCGGATTTTTCGGATGCTGTTGATGGGTTTAGAGTAGTTCGTTGAGATATTCAAGAACGCACGTGGTTTTTATTTACCAATTAAAGTATAAAAAAAAAAGCAAGAGGATCAATATTTCACTGATGCATGTCATATTGTCATGTATTCCATGAAAGTTGTTGGTTGGAAATATTCCTATGCAGCTTGAGACGTTCCAAGCACATAGTACTAAGCTTCAGACTCAAGAGGCAAGTTCAGTTACTGTCTTTTTCTTCTCGCAGCATCAGACATAGAGCAGAGTTTCATTACTGTCTTCTTCTTTGACATTTATGTAGGTAACTACAGAGTAGACCGATTATGCATTCTGTATCGTTCTGGTTCACTGATGTCATAACTCATAAGACAAACTCTCAGCTAAAGTCGATTTTATTATTTTCAATCTCCAACCCCAAAGCCAAAAATGATGTCAGGTGTTCTTTCACCAGATGCCTCACGTATCGGTAATTTTGGGGATGGGGTGTGTCATTTGAACTGCATGCTCATTAACACCCATATTAGTTCCTTAGTGAGACACTATTATTTGAAAGTATGGATTAGATTACCTGAATACTTAATGTTTAGGACATTTCATGAGAAACGCTTTAGAGTGACATCATATTTCTTATTCACATATTTCTACATCTAAGAGGAAACAGTCCAAACGAACAGCTAACTAATATTTGGGACATTTGATGATTGTGCACTAGAGACGCGTATGTACAGTTATTAAGACAACTCAGATCTGCAAGTAGACGAAAAGCTGCCAAGGAGTCGTAGTTTGTGCGGAGAAATGATAACTGATCAGCCAAGGATGTGAACAGGTAAGTTGAAGGGCCAAAGCGTATTTAATATCTTTATTTCAATTAAAAGAACTGGAGATTATTCATGTTCATTTGTCCGGCACAAAACATTCTAACATAGCTCAATGCTCGGCGTTTGCTTCGCTAGAGTTGAATCACGTGGGATGATTAAAGATGGTTTTCAGATTGAGCTATTTACTTCAAAAAATAGCCTTTTTTAGGGGAAAAAAAAAAGGACTTCCATCTGTTGTCAACATTATTGACAGGAAACAGAAACGTAGTCTGATAATGATTGTGCCAAAAATTAACAGGGTTTTAGTCGAATCAGGCAAAAAGGGAGAGATAATATACACTCGTTCAATTTATACAAATTTCAATTTCATTCCTAGTGATGTTGGAAACGGAGGGGAGCCCATGCGTTGTGCTAGCAATAAAGATGTCAAACCTTTTTTTTTCAGCTTTTACATATGAGCCAATAATGGATGCACTGCAATAATCCCCTAAAAATTTCTATACTAAATGGAACATGGAGGAAAAAATGGACAACAAATTACTCACCCCTGAGGAAGTAACACTAACAATTGGTTAGCCTCCAACCCTAATGAGACACCCTAAATGCTGTCTCCTTGTTGCTCCTGCACACAAGAGAAGGGTAGGGCAGTTGTATCTTAATGACACAGCATTTACATATCTTTTAGACACAGGAGGAGCCAAGGAGGGGGGTTGTCCGAAGCAACTGTGGATTTGACCGAAGAATAGTCAAAAGTATCTCACTCAAATTGCTGTATAGTTGGAAAAAATCTGTAACAATTTATCCAGAGCTTCTGGGTAAAATTTCCTTGCGAATAAATAACATGGCCGCTTGATACCATTCCATAAGCAAGGTTGTATCTGCACTTCCTTCTGTAGAGTATAGCAGAGAAGGAAAGGTTAAATGCATGCCATTTACATTCAGCCAATAATTTCCCAATGTATAAGGACTGTTTCTAAAGTTGTACCTTCTCATCGCTTGTGACATGAATACTCTGATCAATGGACTGTGGGCAAAAAAATAATTCAAGGTGGTCATCAGAAGTTAACAATTAGCTATATTATAAAAAACACACCTTTCATCTCATGCTAGGTTTCACATGCTAAAACCACAATGCAAAGAACACAAAGTTGTCCAACATGGATCCTCCCAAATGAAACATGAGTTAAAATTGTAAAACAGAACAAAAACAAGAGTAAGATCTTAACTGTGATGTTCTTCACAAGTTCGTAAGTTACATCCTGGGCCCTGTATGATTTAGGATGCCATTTTCTCTCGGACCAGTCAACATGTGTCACAGACCAGTTTGCAATCCCACCAGGGTCAACCATCTAAAATTCAAGGTAAGAGAATCTATTAGAAGATACTGGGAAAAAAAAAGGCAGAATTTATGATGGAATATTGGGACAGATACTCACATGGAAAAATGTTGGCAAATAATGCTCATCAGCAATGCAATTTTTTCCTTCCAGACCAGGCTGTAATTATCAACAAGATATACATCAATATGGAAATTCCCCAAGAAATTTAAACCTCTTAAAGATACATATTAGTTAATAGATTATGTCCATAATTCAATGTAGTGATTGTAATGTTTGTGATATGATGAAAGATGGATTACTTCAGTACTTTCTCAAAGTCAAATTATGAAATACAAGTTCTACTAATCAAGCTGAAACAAAATTTACCAATACAAACAATTGCATGGATAGACCTCCTTAATGTAATACTATTTCAAATTTACCAATACAAACATTGAATGGATGGACCTCCTTAATGTAATACTATTTCATTATTGTTGACCTCCAAGCAATGAGAATCCAGTCTTTTTCCCCACAAATAAAACCAAAACTATAAAAGCTTGCTAGAAGTTAATATCATTCTCAAAATAAAGAATTAAAAATTTTATGACTAGGATTATGATTCACCAAGAAAAAAGAAAAACAATGTGGACAAATGGAGATATAGAAACTGAATGATTATGAAAAGAAAAGAATCTCCAAGAACCTGCACAGTCTTCTACATCTTTTAGTCATTTTTGAAGAAGTACATCTGTTAGTCATGTTAACAGAAAATAACCGAAAACTATGCCACACTACAATCAAGACATTTCAAGTGAAAAAAAAAGGATGTCTTATAGGGCCAAACAAAAATCCAAATTAGATCTTTGGGAGCCTCATCTGAAGAAATACATATATAAGAGCACACAGATCTTCACCCATGCTTACAACTAGTATAATGAATAAAAATAGCGGATGCCACAACCATGTATGGTCAGACACTATTACAATAGGAAGAAAGAATTAAAAAGAAATTTGTAAATGACCCCGAACTTAAAAAGTACCTTGCAGTAATCACGGAATTTTGAGTAGTAAAGACTATCAGCCATAAGTATCACTGCATGCTGTCGCTTCATTGAGAACCACTGCACAGAAGTCCATTCATTATAAACTGTGAAAAGACAACTTCAAAGGAACTATAGATGTTCCCGATATATGAAACACTAGTCTCTTTTGTCCGTAAGCTAAAAATATGTGGAGTTACTACCTCTCATAGCATCAACATCTAAACATAATTAAGCAAACAGCAAAACATGGCAAATGTACCATAACAATGTAATATAGCTGGTTCCATTTCAAATCGATACTTAATCATGCAGTAACCAATGGAAAAAGAGTAAATATTTACACAATGCATATTATTCCCGCTCTTCATGTACAAATGCAAGAGTCACCTTGAAAATGTAGACCAAAGGATCTACGGAAGAAATTATGACAATGCAACCATATCACATCCTTAGATCACAGTACTGAAGGTATACCTGTGCACTCTTTCTGAAGTCCTTCATCTCAATTTCAGGTAACATGTGCTCGGAATATCTACCATTCCCATGTGGACCAGGGTCATAAAAGCTGAAAACCAGAAAGAGAAACATCCATTCATCACCAATGGAAACCGAAATGAATAAATTTTGGAGCCAGTCTTCCAGTTGGCTATTCAACTTCAAAGAAAGTAATAAACCAACCAATCTAACAAAAGAAAGTACTAGCAACAAACATGGACAACTCCAACACTTACCAATCAACATAGCTGATATTTGTGTACATAAGATAGTTGTAGACATAGTCGAACTTATGCAATGGAACACAACTGCCATGCCGGAGAAGGATCAATTCATATTTTAAAATAACAAAACATATGTTGCAGTTTGATCTTCGGTCAAGTATTAACAATAATAACTATTCAGTGTCCAGGATCACCTGTCAGAGAGTAGCACAAAATGTTGGTTTTCGGGATCTTGAAGAGCATTAGCTAAAAGTCGTCTCTCAGCATCAATCATTGAAATCTTTCCCCATACCACCTTCAAATGCAATGAACATCAGAAGTAGCCTTATTAAACAAAGAAAACATGCTTGCAACTGTTACATTGCTTAGCAGATGCATTGGATTAAAAGTTCATATTAAACATGAATCTATATATAGTAGCAACTACATATATGTGTGTGTGTGTGTGTGTGTGTGTGTGTGTGTGCATATGTATATATACATCTAAATTTGCGACTTTCTACAGTTGCAAAGTAATTTCTGTTTTGCATCGAAACAGGGAATGGAAGGAATGTGAGTTTTCCATGATAAATTTGTGATTAGCAGGTCTTGTTTAGGATTATATATCTTTATCAAGCCCAAAACAAAAGGTAAAGGTAAACAAGTTGACACATAACAAAACATAATTGAAGATGGACAGTAAACTAGACAAGACAAGAGCATAAGTCACATCTGCTATATATAGGTAGCTTATTACAATAATGTCATTTCTTGCCTGGAAGTAAATATCAGGAGGCTGCCAAGTGTCAAATTAATAAAACAAATGGAGACATGTCTACTAATGCAACATATTTGAGTAAAATTCCTTTTCTTTCCTTGGAGCAAATTGAAAATAAAAAAATGTTCACAAGTACATCCATTGTTGTGTAATAAGATTCCAAATTCTGCAAACCTGATGACTCCTTACGTCCCGATTAACAAAATAACGGCTCACATGGATTGGTTTTTCCTTGGATGCATGAACATAAACTGAGAATCTGCCTTCATGACCCTGCCAAGAGAGATTCATTAGTTTCAGCTAAATACGAGTTAAAAAAAAAGAAAGCAAAAATCCATGCTCACAACAAATTGAGAATGCAGAACTTAAGTTTCCATATAAGAAATAGTAGTTTCACATGAACAGCAGGTAGCTACCTTATTGCTACAAGCATTTAACATCCACCACTGAAATCTAGTTCTTCAACAAAGAAGAAGCTTTACACATTTCAAATGTTAGCACAAAATTCAGAAAGAAAGCTTACACTGAAGAACTTCTCCCAAAGCTTCTCAAAAGGTAATGAACCAGGAGTTAAAAACATAAAAGCAACTTTGGCATTTTTTGTTTGGGCAGGAGGTGTATTCAGAATTTCCCTAATCACAATACGGGATGCAATTTCCTCATCTGTATATAACCTTGCAGGAGCAGGTGGAAGCCAATCAGTGAGAACTTTGCAACCTCTTGAAGAAAATACGTAGCAAGCAGCATTGCTTTGTGGTGGATAGATATAAGCACAAACTAGAAACAGGCTGACCATTAACACTAAAGCAATAATCCATACTGGTCTCTTTGTTGAAGAGCGATGGCGAGCCCCAGGCACAATCTGCACATCACCCATGCCCAGGCGCCACACTTTGTTACTCTTCATCTACAACAAGAGCACAAGGAGTTCATCTAAAGGTAATTCATCTTTGCTAACAATCACATCCACAACTCTTCCTCCAACAAAGGACTACTATTCACCAGCAAAAAACAAAACTACAGCTGATAACACGGGACGATCTGAACATCAAAAGCAAAACAAAGATGAGAATGTGTTAAATTATGAGTTGAAAGCAACTCATGGTAAAACTAAACTCAATAGAGTGGCATTCCCTGTTTCCTATAGTTGCCGCCAGCAACTGAAAACTAATATTTAAAGCTTTACGCCTTGTTTCTTCTAATTATATCACGATTAGGAGATTAAAAAAAAAAAAGCAAAGAAACTAAAACTCAAGTGATTCACAAAAGGAAGAAAGAACAAAATAGAAAACAAATCAGGAAAAAGAAGAAAACGAAGTTGGATGTCAACGCGTCCACCTGCTAAACTAAACTCGTATTTTCATCTTTCAACCAAATGAGAATCAAAACCAATTATTCTAACAAAAGTCAAACCGATCGGAAACTGAAAAAAAGAAAAGAAAGCTGAAGTCAACCCCCTTCCCTAAAGATTGCAAAATTACAACTTTTTAGCTGCTTAACCAAAACGAAATACAAGAAAATGAAAGCAAAAGAAAATACCAAATCTCATTCTCGAACGACTAACATTATTAGTTATACACTAGTTAGATTCATACAAACAAAGCAAAGAGAGGAAGTAGAGTCCTGGCATTTCGAATTGCTAAACAGCCATATAGATGTACTTTCCATCAACTGATTCTTCAACGGATAAGAACAGGCAAAGTAAGTGTTGGGTTGGGAATTTCAATCCAATCATGATCCAAAGTAATAAATAAACACAACGAAATAAAAAATACCTGAGAGAGAGACCGAGCTCCAAAAACAGATCTCCAAACTAACAAATCTCGATCCAAGGAATTCACAAGTAATCAAGATCTAGGGCACAACAAATACAAGTATACACACAGAAGAAGAGGGAGAAACCACACAGGGGAGAGAGAGAGAGATATGTTGGATTTAGTTCTATTAATTTGATATAATAATTTCGATTCGTTTTTGTGTTGTTCTATGATTGGGTTGTCTCTGTTATATAATTATTATTTATAATTTGTATAAAACTATATGTATATATATATATAACAGTGCTTTCTCTTCTTTTCTTTTCGTTTAAGAGAGAGTCAGAGTCAGAGAAGACGAGTCTTTCTTTTACTAGTTGGATTTCAGCCAGCGAACTCTTCCCATCTTAAAAGCCATTGCCTCGACCAAAGCGCGTTCACTTGACTTCTCAACTCGTGACAACTAATGTTATGAATAACCCACCCGTGACAACCAATGTCATGAATACCATATAGGCATTGGTATCGAATTTAATTATAGCATAATATTATATTGGTGTTGATTACTACCCAATATTATTTCGGATATTTTTTAAATTTATAATGTAGTTTTTTAATTTTTTAAAATTACAATATAATCTGGTCGGATCGGGTCGGCCGTATTAAGCCTGGACTCAGTCACTACGACCCGTGGGCCGACCGGTCCATTCGTTAAAGATGTCAAGCCCAATCCCGATCTATGCTCCCTTTAGCACGTCCACGTGAGAGAGACTCTCATGCACACGTAAAGACCTAAACCTAAACCTAACTGTTGCTCCATATATAAGATATAGTTCTACCGTGACAAAGGTACGCAATCATAACCTAGCTTTCTCTATATTCAGCAACCTTACCTTCACCAAAAGACTAACTTGAGCGTCGGAGAGGCTAATCGGGACACAACCCCCGACGTGCCTTCTTTGTTTTGCAGGGATCTCAACATCAAAGTCACCACAGAAGGCAATCATCCAATGGATCCAAACGGCAACGCACAGTTCAATCAAAATCTGGAAGAACCATATATGAATATGTTTATTTATTTCACAAATAATTAACAAATTACAAGGTGTTTCGTGTTTATATTTTGTTACATACATTGAGGTGTAATGTTTGTTAATTTGGCGAAAAATGTGTTAATTAATAGAGACTAAATGATAAGATGTTGTGAATAATTGGTGAAAATTATGAATCTCTGGCTTGCCTAAAATAAGTTACATTTAATGGTCTTAGATTGATAGGTTGTATAAATATGAGCAATTGATTGCTAGGTATCTGTCCGTGGAGCAGGCACTGAGGCATCCTAAGTCTCGAGGATGTCCTATGCTATGGCTAGCTATCAGAGTAGTATTGAGATATCCTAAGTTTTAGGGATATCCTGTGCCAATGTCTAAGTAATAGAGTAGTACCGGAGTATCAAGTAAGATTGAGAAATTGAGGTATCTTGTGCCGATATATACATATAATTATATTTCCACTTTGGAGAGAGATTATGATAAGTAGAGATGAGATGGTAGACCATTGAATATAAGCCTATTAGAGTAGGTAGGGTCTAGACAATCCAGTTAATTATGAGATAAAGCATTAATGACTACAAATTATATTTGTGTTAATCATTGTTGGTAAAATTTTGAATATTTGTTAATTGTATTATATGTATGTTTTAATCACTTGACTAATGTTTTATATTTATATATTGAGTTTTTTTCGATCTTAAGGGTACAGCCAGTCATCCTTGCTGAGTAGACAACTTATCCCATGCTACTATTTTTTTGGAGATAGAGTGACTGCCGATGATCTCAGTGCACGTGATAAGCAAAGTAAAAATTAAGTGGTGTTAACATATTACTTGCGTAAGGTTGCTTGAATGTGTATTTTTTTTTATGTAACAATTTGAGCAGTTGTGTCATATAGAATATTTTTACGTCTGACTAATATCTCTCTTTTGAACTAGTGATGATTTTATTAATTAACATTATGCTTTGAGAATGATTTGGGTAATTGTGATTTAAGAAATTTGGGAGCATCACATTTACGGTGTTTGAAGTACACGAATTCGTTTTTTTAAAAATGCAAACTACTAGGGTTCTTTTAGTTTATAAAGCATATACAAATATCAAATTCTCTGTAATAACACAATACAATACGAATAGTTGATTGGCATTTATCGATTTTCTTGCCTAATTAAAGCGGCCGGCCTCTGTCATCAACTCATCATAGCCGTGTTAACGAGCTTCCTTATGCGTGCTTTAGTACTATTGTTATTGTTAATATCTGCCATGTGTGCGGCCGATGCTCTATATATGATCAATCATGTTTCTTTTGGTATTAGTCTCCGGTCTTCTTCGCTACGGCGGACGCTATTCATATAAATAAACTTTAATTTAATTTAATTAAAGTTTGTTTATTACAAATTATAACGTATGCATATAAAAATCCACATTCAAATTTATTAAGTGTTGATGTTATATAATTAGTTGCAACATTTTAATACGTAAATTATATAACAAAAATTGAGGTTCTTAAAAATGTTATTACATTATTCTTATAAAATAAAATTTTAACTCGTTAGAAATAAAAAAGAATAAGTTTTGCAATAAC
>JAOTAZ010000219.1:14185756-14196106 GCA_025629785.1 Erythroxylum oxycarpum
CTTATTTCCTGAATAGATCGGGGCTGGTCGAGGGCCAATGACTTCTTAAATTCCTCATCCCTCGTGTTACTCATGAGGGCGGCTAGCATGGATGAGCAGGTGAGATCGGAAACCTCCACGGCTTCATTATTGAATCGAGTAATGAAATCTCGCAAACTTTCGTTTCTTCCCTGAGTCAACTGCATGACCTCCAGAGCAGTTTTTTGTGGTCGCTTACTGGTAACAAATTGATTGAGGAATAGCAGCTTAAAATTCTCAAAACAAGTGATACAATATGGGGGTAGAATGTTGAACCATCTGCAAACTCCTTCTTGAAAGGCAGTACAGAACGTCTTACACTGAATTGCATCAGGGACGCAATGCAGGCTCATCATTGACTGGAAGTGTTGCAAATAATCTAGCAGATCGGTCTTTTCAGTATATTTCTCAAGTGTCGATATTTTGGTGCCGAGACGCAGGAAGACCATCCAAGATCTCCGGAATAAAGGGAGAATTATATTGTGCGGACATCCAGCCCGAACGGGAATTCATCGCCAGATTGACTCGATCGTCCACGATTTTTTCTAGGGCTTCCACAGGGTGGCAATTGGCCGTCGCCCCAATATGTCGTGCGGCGGTCTGCTGTTGGTCCGGCTGAGACTGTAGGATTTGGCGTATCAATAGGTCGGCCGCTTCCTCTATCTGTTTCTTGGTGAGGGAGGTTTGCGGCGGTGTAGGAGGATTTGCATCCAGAGGGCACTGGGAATTGGGATGCGAATTAACCTCGTCGTTGTCTTCCAAGGCTATGCTCTGTTTCTCATGATTCTAGTTGTGAAACTGTGGCTGATCACTCGGACACGATGTCAAGATTGGCCGCTGCTGCTTGACTGACTTGTGTGTTTCTGGACGTGGTGCCCTGATGTCGAGCTCCACGGTGGGCGCCAACTGGCTCAGCCAGATTCTGAGGAGGTTGAACGTTGCTATTCAGGTCCATGATTTTGTTTGATTTCGGCTAGAGAACGCCTGCAAAACAAGTAAAGGCACGCCAGGGGTTGGTTTCCGGAAGGCCCCTCCGACGCTCAAGTTAGTCTTTTGAGAGGAAATCAGTCGAAGAGAATGAAGGAAAAACTAGGGTTGTATTGTCGTACCTGTATCATGGTAGAATAGTACCTTATATATGCCGTGGACGCTAGGTTTAGGTTTTCACGTAGATCGTTGTGTTTGCATGGGAGACTAACTCCTGATGGGCCGCAGACGTGTAGAGTTGAGCCTGGGCCTAGCACAGCCGACCCGACCACCCATAAAGGGCTAGATGTCGCGACACCAGTTCGGAGGCGACATCAACGACGACCCGAGTTAAGTGTATTTCACTGTTTTTGTTGTTTCTTTCTCTCATTATGAATTGATTGTGTTATTTGATGCGTATGGATTTGGGCTTAGTATATAAATGATTGTATTTCTCGTTTTTGTTCAATTATTTGTGTATAAATCCATTGGATATTGTGAAAGATGATTTTGATGTGTTAATTGGATCGTTTTATTACAAACTCATTGCTAGAATTTTGAAATGATCTGTAATTTTTATATTTGAAATTCGTTGGTAGCGACTAATGATTTATAATCATTAAAGATAATATAACATAGGTTAAATGATGCATCGTATGTGGTTGTTGCCGTGATTAATCGGTTGTTTTAATTCGTAATGCTACTACCCAATTGAATATATAGAGATCGTATCTTAAGTTATTCAGTAGTTAGGTTTAATTAACGATCATATCTTAATTAAACAATACATAAGGGAAAACTCGGGTTAATTATTAACCCATGATTAATATTTTCTATGAGAGGTTTAAGGACAACAAATCAAAGAAATATGTTTAATTAGGTTGTAGGTCGAGATTGAACCAAAAAATTATGTCTATACCGAATTTTTTACTTTTATCATTTTTCTCATATTTTCTTTAATTTGTTTTTGTTAGTCTAATTTCATTTTATTTTCTTATTTGAAAAATCTAAAACCCCCTAATCACCATTTAATTTTATTTCGAAAACTTTAAATATATTCTCTATGAAATTAACCTACACTTACTACTGATATAGCAATAGGTCTAGTTATTTTATTGTGACTAGTGAAATGACGCAAGAATAGACTAGAATTTTTTTTAAAAATGAATATCCATTGTGCGGATTGCAACGATATTATTTTCTCGAAGTCATTTTAATGAATATCAAAGACCACCAAACGTAATTTTATTTTTCAAGATCACGTTACAAGACAAGTACCATTAAAAAAAAAAGAGACCAACGGTAAAGTACTGTTTGTTTGTTCTTTAACAAAGTCAAAATGAATTTTTCCTACATTTTGTAAAAATTTGATATACTACTTGTATAGTTCTACGGTGGGAATGCAATTGTTTAATGTGCGCACTTGACATATCCTCCGGAGACACCGCAGTGTCATGTGCACGAACAAGTGGAGTGGCGATTGATATGCTTTTGCTTGCTCTAAACTTGGTAAATTAAATAATAATAATATAGTTTTTTTTTCATTTAACTCAATTATTTAAAAGTTTACAATCCCATGATCTTTTTCTCTACAATAATCAAGCTTCTAGTTTTTCGAGAAAGAGAATCATATCTATTTGATTAAGACTGGGGACAGGGGACAGAAGAAAGGGAATCATCCACGTTAACCTGCTTATGAATATTTTTAATCAAACATTTGATACCCTAATTAGAGAATTAACAACCTATAATTTTGATCTAAGGGCTAAGATTGTTTATTTTTCCGTTTAGTGATTAGGTGTTGTCAGGATTAATGGATATATTTTTCTCTCTTTTTTATTTGCATTTCACATAAATAATTATTAGTTAGTAGTATTTATTTGGCTTGAAATTAGTCATTTATTTACCAAACACTTTCTTTTTTTACAAGGTATTTTAGGAAGGTTTCAATTATAAAAAGATATTTTTAAGCTATTTATCCTCATTAATCCTCGTTCGAGCCATTAATTCATATGTATAATTGAAATTCATATGTATAATTGAAACCCACTGCTCCTTATAAATTTATTTCTGCCAGCAACTCACGTGAATTCAATTACAAATGACTGCTACTCTTATTTTTAAACGTTGAAATTGGAGTCTTTCAATCATGCCCACATTATACTCTTCAACACAATAACCCTATCACTGTAATAATACCCACAGCCACTCTTCTCCTATCTGACTACCCGTGCAATAATCCCCACGAAACAACAATAATACTCACGCAAACGCAGTCGCTCCTCTTCATTTTTAAGCTTCGAAATTATAATAATTTTATGTTATCTTCATAGCTTAGTCTAGCATGATATCATTTGTAATTAAATTTATTTTTTAATTTAATAATAAACTTTTTTATGGTATTATTTATAATGAAATTGATGTTTATTATTTATTTAGATTATTTTTGGTCAAGGGTAAAAATGTCATGTGAAATAATTAAATTCTTTTTTATTGTATTCTAAATAATGTAATTGAATTCAATTATAATGTAATTGAATTCAATTATAATTGAGCTTATTTTAAATAGTATAAATTGAATTTAATTCAGTTCCATTAATATAATTAAATTCAATTCATTAATGAATTTAATTTAAAATCTCCAAACACCCCTATTTTGCGGATGTACTTGTTAACCATCCGGTTCCAAATGAAAAGATTCTTCTCCCTAAGATCAAGAAACAGGCTCTTTTTTTCTATAAGAACATGAGAAGCAAGCATTTTTCCCTCTTCCATTCCCTATTCTCATCCTCACGAACAAGAGGAAAAGAACAGCTACCATACATCATTAAACGCACATCCCTGATTCTCATTTTCATAAAACATGATTGCTGGTAAAGATATCTACGATGTTCTTGCTGCCATTGTACCCCTATATGTTGCTATGATATTAGCTTATGGCTCGGTGAGGTGGTGGAAGATTTTCACGCCACAACAATGCTCTGGGATCAATCGTTTCGTCGCAATTTTTGCTGTTCCTCTACTTTCATTCCATTTCATCTCTTCCAATGACCCTTATGCAATGAACTATCGTTTCATTGCCGCAGATTCTCTGCAAAAAGTCGTCATTCTTGTAGCTCTCTTTCTATGGCAAGTTTTCAGTAACAGTGGAAGCTTGGAGTGGATGATCACTCTTTTCTCTTTGTCAACTCTACCCAATACACTTGTCATGGGAATCCCTCTTTTGAAAGCCATGTATGGAGACTTTTCAGGCAATCTTATGGTACAAATTGTTGTTTTACAGAGTGTAATATGGTACACTCTTATGCTCTTCATGTTTGAGTACAGAGGAGCTAAGCTACTCATCTCTGAGCAATTCCCGGAGACCGCTGGTTCTATTACCAGCTTCAGAGTTGATTCTGATGTTGTGTCACTCAACGGCAGAGAACCTTTACAAGCTGATGCAGAGATTGGTGACGACGGTAAGCTCCACGTGGTGGTGCGAAGATCAAGTGCATCTTCAATAGTTTCCTCATTCAAGTCTCATGGTCTCAACTCATTAACGTCAATGACACCAAGAGCTTCGAATCTCACTGGTGTGGAGATCTACTCAGTACAATCTTCACGAGAACCAACCCCCAGAGCTTCGAGCTTTAACCAGAATGATTTCTACGCCATGTTCGCTAGCAAAGCGCCAAGCCCGAAACATGGATACACAAACACCTTCCAAGGAGGTATTGGCGACGTTTACTCACTGCAATCATCAAAAGGACCAACACCAAGAACATCAAATTTTGATGAGGAGATGTTGAAAATGGGGAAGAAACGTGGAGGGAGGAGCATGAGTGGTGAGTTGTTTAACAATGGCGGTCTTGTTTCTTCATATCCACCACCAAATCCGATGTTTTCAGGGTCTAGTACAAGTGGTGCAGATAGGAAGAAGGGCAGTGGTGGAGTACCCAACAAAGAGCTTCACATGTTCGTTTGGAGTTCAAGTGCTTCACCGGTTTCTGAAGGAAATATGAGACATGCAGTTAATAGAGCTGCCTCCAGTGACTTCTCCGCCGTTGACTCCTCCAAAGCTGATGGATTCCAACAAGATAATGCTGCTTCAAAAGGTAATTAACACGTCATGAATCCTTGTCTTCCTTCTCATTTCATTGAAGTTTACACATTTGCTCTCCCCTTTTTTCCCCCCTTTAAAGTTTAGCTTTAGACTTCCATAAAAACAATTCAAGCATAATTTGGTAGTGATTAGGCACCTGATTTCAATTTTACAATTTTTAAGTTAAAATGTTGAAATTCAGCTATGCAGGAATTGATTGAAAGCATGAGTCCTCGTGGGAAAATATTGAATGGAGAGAAAGAGATGGATATAGAGGATGGATCATCAAAGCTTCCAAAAAGTGGGTCTCCGTTCACATGCCAAAAGAAGATAGACATGGAAGGAGAGTTGGGACCAAAGAAGCAGCAAATGCCACCTGCAAGTGTCATGACAAGACTCATACTTATTATGGTCTGGAGGAAGCTTATTAGAAACCCCAATACTTACTCGAGCCTTTTGGGGGTTATCTGGTCTTTGATATCCTTCAGGTATTTAATTTCCTCAATCATTTATTTAACCTCTTTCAATCTCATCAATTGCATATTCTGGACATACACATCTTTTAGAATTCAAGAAATATAAACAGTCAAACACTGTTTCTGTTTTTAATTAGGAGTTCATGTAATCTTCCATCTAAATATGATTTCTGTAGCTATATTAATTAACATAAAACAATACACTTATGATTGATATAGACACTGTAATCCAAATTGCATGTATTTGCTGAAAATAATTAGTTCAATGTCTAGTCATAGAAAATCTAATGTTGATATGTTTAATCTCTTTCTCCTAAACTATTTTTCAATGGCCAGATTGTACACAATAGAAACTCTTACAAACTAGTTTTACAAGCATTTAACAAATTTGAATAGATATTGTTTTCATGTACCACTTTGGATTAATATGTCCAAATGGTTCATATATTCTTAATATATTATTGCTCACTGTATTTTTTTCTTCTTTCAGGTGGGACATCCAAATGCCATCAATCGTTAAGGGATCTATATCAATATTATCAGATGCTGGTTTAGGAATGGCTATGTTCAGTTTAGGTACATATTTAATTTACCTTCTCAAACTAGATTAGTTCTCATTATCCTTTGAAAGAGACTATCTGCTATATACATGAGTAACAAAAACGGATGTTTCCTAAAACAGGATTGTTCATGGCCTTACAACCCAAGATTATAGCTTGTGGCAAATCGGTGGCAACTTTTGCTATGGCTGTGAGGTTCTTGACTGGCCCTGCTGTAATTGCCGCAACCTCCATTGCCGTCGGCCTTCGTGGTGCTCTTCTTCACGTTGCAATAGTACAGGTTAGGTTGCTAACACTACTATATATATATATATATCTAAAAGAATGGATATTTACTAACAGGATTTTCATTTGATTTTTTTTATCAGGCTGCTCTTCCTCAAGGAATCGTTCCATTCGTATTTGCCAAGGAGTATAATGTTCATGCAGACATACTTAGCACTGCGTAAGAATACCATTAATTTTACAAATACAACTATTTTCTTAACATTAGATAAAATGTGAATAAATTGGAATGCAATGTCCGAGTCTTATGTGACTAATCATCTCTAAACTGAACAAAAGACCATGAAGTTATTAAGCAAAGTCCTTTTTGTGTCGATTTTTACAGGGTTATCTTTGGAATGCTGATCGCATTGCCCATCACAATACTCTATTACGTGCTTCTGGGGCTTTAAGTTGGATGAAGAAAAAGGCAACAAAATAACGTACTACTGTAAATCTGAGCACGGCCTTTAGTTTGATAAATGAGAAGATGATAAGCCAATTTTTTGCCCTTGGATTCGGCGCAACATCACATGTAGACTATGTATGATGATGATCAACTGCAGTGTGAACAATGGACTTTTAATATATATTTTACTTGGTTAATTTTCTTTCTTTTTTAACCTCAATTGGTTAGTTAATTAGGCAAAGTGCTCTATGTATACTAGGACTTCGAGCTCAAGAAATTGAAGGTCAACTGTTTTTTTCTTTTAATTTTCGAGTTGAATTATTTCAATATTCCTAGATTTTTGCATTATTTGATTTCTGGGATTTTGAAAGGAACTTCTTTCGTGTAAGGATTGAGCAATGAACATACCTTTGATTTACTTGTAATGCTATTTTCTCCTTTTCAATCTCGCAATCAACCAAATCCTTTTCCCATGACATTGCTTTATGGCTCTCTATTCAATTTCTATTGCTTTTACACTAACGCATTTAGTCCATGGATTTTCATAAAAATTCCATCCTTTTGTATCATAGACACTAAAAGTAATGAAATCGCTACAGTGAAAGTCTGATTCTCCGTCCCCTTATATTAAGATGCATTAAAAATTATACCATGAAGAAAGAAAGTAAAGAGGGTAATATTTATAAATTATGAGACCTTAGTTTGTATACAATAGTATTGGATGAAAGCTAATTTGCGCTTTACCCATCGTTGAACTCTATTTGCATGTGAATCGCTTCGGTTTTTTAAGCCCTCGACGAAGTTTGCATGTGAAAGCTTGTTCCAGAGAGTTTCGAATGTCCAAGTGCAAAACTTGCCTAGTTACGTCCTTTTTCTGGTCGAATCTAAGGTCAAGATAATCAGTCTCATTTTCAATGTTCAGTGCATCACATGACTTTCTGTTTTTAAGAATTAATATTTCCCAAATTGCAGCTTCTTGCAGTTGCAGATGGCATTGGAGACAAACTCGAACTTTGTTATGTAATAGTACTGATTTCGTCAGATATTTGTCCATATTCAACTTTGACACTTGAATGCTTGGGTAGTTGTGCATGCGTTAAAGTTCAGCTCTTTTTAATGATCTGCAGCCGTGTTCAATGATACCAGAGGTAGACCATTACTTTCCAACGTCCTTGTTATTAATGGCACCAAACAAACTTCTCGTAACTCAGTTTAGTTCATTTAGATTCAGGCAACGTCAAATTGGCAAAGGAAGATAATATATTTCTTACTTTTCAATCGTGGTTTAGAGAAAATATAAGTACATCAACTAATGGCAAGCAAACCAGTCAAAAGCAAGGGACGATCCATTTACGAGTATCATATTGTAGTTATATCAATAGAACGGTCCTGATTATATGTGAAACACATTATGTAAACCCTGATGAAAAATCTGCATATTGAATTTGATAAGCATGTAAGAATAGGCTTGGACGTGAATGATTAAAGATAAATCTATTAGGAGCTCTCATGTTAGATTTCTTCTAGTACTTTTAACAAGACACTGTCATGTGACCTAAGCTTAAACATTAGTTCATATGTCAAGGAACTCTATGTCTCGCGTAGCCAAAAAAGGATTTGTTAAACATCTCGATAACCAATCCAAGTAATATAACAAAAGCCAGTCAGTTCTAACAATTGGGATCAGACTTTCCGAAAGCATGTGTTTAGGTTCCTTACTATCTCATCAAGGTAACCCCTTCAAGCATTAGATTAATAACGAAAAATCTGCAGAAGAGCTCTCATTTATAAAAGAAAATGAGAAGGTGACTATAATAAAGACACATTGGTTTTTTGTTTGCATTACAATCTACATAGCTGGTGTTATGTATTTTGTTAGCAATACTCTGACGTGGGCAACTCAAAAAGTGTCTGTTTTGTCTTGTTTTTGAGTGCAAAGTTGTGAGAACCTGCATTATCACATGCAGTTCTTGCCATGGATCTCTTTGACGAGCTCCTCAATTAATTATAAGTTTTATACAAACAATAATGCCTTGTAAACCAATGAGCCGACAACTGCATCCAGTGACAGCAAAAGCTCTGCTCATGTGGGAACTTCTCTGTCTCTCTCTCCCCCTCGTGGACATTTCTAATTCAATCAATCTTGCGTTTATTAGCCTAGATTTTCCTCAACTCCAACTTCCAAGGTCTGCATTTTATTGTATACTATAGATTTCTGAAATGACCGTTCAAACTGGCAAATTTGATCTGACCCAGAAACTAAGAACACATCAATCTTGCATGGGAATGCCTTTTTTCTTTTTCGTTTTTTGACTATATAATAATATTATATTATGAGGTAAAAAGTTGAATTTGGTATCAGCCTGTCTGCCCTACCTACGAGCATGAATGGGACCTTTTTTTATGTTCAAATTTCACAACTAATTGGGCAAATTAACCTATGAGTGTGAATGTTTTTCTTCTTTAACAAAGTGAAGAAAAGTAAATGATGATTGATTACAAATGACCACTTACATACCAATTGATTTAATCACAGTTGCATAATAATGGTGATTTTAGGTAAGAAAACAAGAAAAGAAATTCTGTGGAGGCGGGGTTGAATTATAACATGAAAATTTCGAGTATCATATTCAAAATATTTTGCCACAATTTTGAAATAATTTAGAATGTATGTGAACAAAATAATATTATCAAGTGAACTTTTCTACTTGCATAAAATGATGAATGTGTTCACCTATTAAAATCTCAAAATACTAAAATATAGTTTGGGTTGGAATTACCGTGAATACTTTGAATCATATAACTAATTATTAAAATTTAGGTGGCTTTATTATGAACCTCTTTTCTTAAAAAAAATTGGAACCTCAAAATGTTTGTTGGACTATTGCAAACTATTCCTTTTAAGAAATTAGGTCCAACAATGGAAAAAAAAATCTAATGCATATTTAACAACATTAACGAAAAGACAATTATCCTACATTAATACCTTATCTATATTTGTATACAATGCTTTTGAGTTTTTCTAACATAAAAATAGATGTAGGATCTAACACGTACCAGTCATACTTAAATGATGTAGTCGAGTGAGTTGAGTTGGATAAACCTCACTTATAATTGGTAAAAGTTCACTTTTGTCAAATTACTTATATGATATATGATATGGATCAAGGGGCTAGTGATGTGGCATCTCAAGTTGGGGTCGTTGGTTCAAATGCTCAAGATAAGAGTTTAAGATCTTCAACTCAAATTATGTCAGCTTTCAAAAGAGATCCACTTGTAGGTATTGTCGGGCTTATGACAAGGGCTAGGACCAAAAGGATGTAAGTGGATTTGAATAATTTAATTAAAAACTCAAGCCCAAGTCCTAATTGCTTTAATTAAGGAGTCTAATCAAGTCCACTAAATAAGTCTTGGAGAAGTTAGGTCAACCTAACTTGAAAAATAAGGCCCATGGTTGAATTTACTATTAGTGGGTTTATTTGTTAGGCCCCGATTCGCATTAAGCAGGTTTAAATTATTTTGAGGATTTTAGTTTGATGCTTTTTAATTTGGTTGGAGTAAATTAAGGATTTT
>JAOTAZ010000219.1:14224232-14234421 GCA_025629785.1 Erythroxylum oxycarpum
ACACTGACATAAAAAAATTTTATAGTAAATTAAATAAAATAATACCCATTAATCTTTTCTGTTCGGAGAATAATTATTCTATTATTTATTTATTATACCCTAAACAGACCGCAAAAGTTTCAACTTCAAATCATCTCTTCTTATTTATTTTATGAGTATCTACGTCTTTATTTTTTATAGGTCTCGTTTATTAATAATGGATAGATTTTCGTAAAAGAGCAGTATAACTAGAATAGGCGCGCGGCTCAACAACCTCTAACGAAGACAACGTGGGACTACTTCCAATCATTGGAAGCGTGGTCGTCACGCGTGACCGTAAAACTGAAATTTTACTCTTTAACTATAATACTCCTATATCAGTAGGAAACAAGCAGTAACTCCTACATCAGGTGGATCAGGGACCCACACGGCCTTGAAGGCATAGACCAATAGGATGGCTCGATTTGGACGGTGATGATCTTTCTTAGAAAGGTACAGACGGTAGAGCACTTGATCCACATCTCTCTCTATATATAAATGACCTGCCAATCAAGTCTAGAATATGTCATAAGAATAATAAGAAACAATAGACTTCCACCATCTCAAGAAAGCACAAATTTTGTGACCTTCTTTCTTTCTCAAACAAAATTTGATCTGGGGTCTCCATAATTCTGCAACTTCCATGGAACCTATTGATAATATTAGTGAGGAGTATCAAAATTACTGGGAGACCAAAATGTTTCTACACAATGAAGAACTTGATAGCTGCCCACTTGAGAGGTTTGTTGTTGATTTCGTCGTTTTGAGGACTTTCTTTTTGGTTGTTTGCTGAATTTTTATGTGGGTTTGTGCGATTTGAAGCAGTTGGCCGATGGATGAGGCATTTTCAGGGTACTATGACTCGAGTTCGCCTGATGGAGCAGCTTCATCGACGGCGTCTAAGAATATTGTTGCTGAAAGAAACAGAAGGAAAAAGCTTAATGAAAGGCTGTTCGCACTCCGATCAGTGGTCCCGAATATTAGCAAGGTGACGCATTTTGTGTTCACCTTATTGCAGTCCCAGTTTCTGATCACTCAGAGAAAGAGAATTTTGGAATAGTTAGTGCTATTCTGACTAGAAAGCTTGTGTGCTTTTGTTAATTTATGTTTTACATGTTTGTGGTTGGCCTTTAAAAAACCTCTCGTGTAGATGGACAAAGCTTCCATAATCAAAGACGCCATTGATTACATACAAGAGTTGCATGAACAAGAGCGAAGAATCCAAGCTGAGATTAGGGAGCTTGAATCAGGGAAATTGAAGAAGCCAGGTTATGATTTTGAGCAGCAGCTACCAATCTTGTTGAGATCCAAGAAAAAGAAGCTTGAACAGTACTGCTATGATTCTGGGGTATCAAGAAACTCGGCTGTTGAAGTTCTTGAAGTAATTGACTTTTCTCTTTATCTCTTTAATTGAGTAGTAGAATAGCTTACATGGGAGAATAACTTGGTTACTAAGTTTGGGCAATCGTTTGCAGCTGAGAATAGCTTACATGGGAGAGAGAACTCTGCTAGTGACCTTGACATGTAGTAAAAGAACAGACACAATGGTTAAACTTTGTGAGGTGTTCGAATCTTTGAAACTCAAAATCATTACAGCCAATATCACAACCGTATCAGGGAGGCTCCTGAAGACAGTTTTTATAGAGGTTAGTCGGTCCATCTAAAAATTCCCTTCTTCTCTTCTTTTATATGTATAAGAAGCTACTTGCCAAGAGAGGGATTGCGTTGCATAGAAGGGCATCCAAAAGGTGGGACCTACAGGAGTTGGAAACTGATAGACTACTTTAAAAAAGACGCAATTATGGTAATAACCAATTAGAATAGAACAATGATGAGTAGTGTAATCCAGATCCGAATGTAAGTTATAACAACTCCCCTGCACTGCAACTCAAAAGCCAAAGGAAGCTTTTACCCTGTTAAGAAAATACGTCAACTAAATGCTTTCAGACGGAAATAGGAAATGCATTTCAAATCCTGTTTCACTTTCACCGTATCTGGATTCTGGCTCGCGCGCTTTTTCTTATCTACCCGAAGAACATCATTGGACGTTATGAATATTATAGCCTGTTACATACACAGACACCTCACGCGCTAAACTGATGCACTATGTCACAACTTCTTCAACTTCAAACCATAAGTCTTGGATTTTGTTTATGCAACTAAAAATATGAAAGAAATTTGTGTAACTTTAGGTAAGAAATCTTTGTCAACTTAGATTACAGGATCTTTACCTTCTCCATATTATTAGAAGATGTAGAAAAAGACAGAACAGATGCAGGAAGTTAAATTACATTTGTTGTCCAAGTCATAGTTAAGATCAGGACAAAGTGTGATTTAAATAAATAGTTGGTGATTATGGACCCACGAGGATCAAATCTCTCTCTTTTAGTTGTTGTCTTGTTCCCCACGTTTGGTGGTAAGATGTGGACAATTTTACATTTATGCGGTGAAATAAACAAGTAAACCTGACATTGCTTGTGTGTGCAGGCAGCGGAAGAAGAGAGAGATCATTTGAAGATAAGAATTGAAACAGCCATAGCAGCCCTCAGTGACCCTCCAAGTCCAATGAGCATGTGAGTGCTATAGACAAACACCAGGCGAGACTTTCTTTGTGTTTCTTCTCCTTGTTTCCAAGGGCCTGTAATTGTTTCCCTTTTTATTCTCCCTTTTCCAGGTCCTTTCCCTCTTTCTTTTTTTTCCATGGAAATCCGAGACGTGTATTGTAGAATGTGAAACACTTTCTACAAATAAAGAAAATTAAGTCCCTTGCCCTACCAATGCTACCTTTCGTCGATATTAATTTAGGAAAACAGCTAAATGTAAGTAAATCAAATTACGTCTCATTTAATAAACAGCATCCATTTGATTTGAACTAACTTGTATGTATCAGAATAAAATATAACAATCTGACTGTTCTTTTGACAGCTCTCAACTTAACTTGTGTTTAACATCAAGTCGAGATCAAACAACTGTGGAAACAACTAAACTAATAAAACACAAGATGAAAGTTGACAATGATTGGGATTGTAAAAGCCCAAGCTTATGCAGTCATCGCAAATTTCGCAGATAGTCACTTCACCAAATACTTAAAATGCCTCAGAAATTTACTCAAATGACTAGTACACTCCAAAACTACATACTTGGAAGGAAGGAAAGGTGTTTCACAGTAACGTAATGTTGTACAACAGTTGCAAGCACTGAAGGTTCCACATCTTCCCAAGTAAAGTATATTGTTTGATAGATCAACAAGAATGTTAAATGTCCAAACTGAAGTGGGCGTACTGAATACTTGGACCACTTGTTTTATAGCTTCAGCCGATGTAGCTGTACAGGGTTTATGTACCGAAACGGACGAAAGTGTGATTAGGTGCACTGGAGAACTTTCCCAGGATCAAGTTGTCCACTACAGTAACTGGAAGGAACAGCGGAGAGTTCCAGCCGTCCTCTCCACTCCTCGCCAGGCTTTAGGGTGATTGGTTTTTCCACAGCAGCAGCCTCTACACATAGCATATGCTTGTATTCGTCGTCTCCAAAATCAGCCATAGCCTTAGCCTTCTTATCCCATGGATTCCACACCACTGCATACAAAGTTGAGAATAAATTCTTCAATGATGCTATGCATTTCAAGTAAAGACACAGCAATGGCTAAAAACCATAATGCTTTAGCAGTAAAATGATAAATTTAAAGCTCATGTTTGAAACAAAAGTGCCTTCCTTCTAGAACCTATTTATCTTTGTTTAAATCAATCCATCTTTCTCGTGCCCCACCTCAAAATGCACCATACTAACATCTAATTGATCAGTAAACCAGTATATTGACAATTCATTTAGTACACTCAAAAACTCAAATGAAAAGTGTTAGTTCTTTCACTTGAATTTCAATATCAAGTGTAGAATCCGGGTAAAACAAGTTCTTGACTTAAAACATAGTTTGTAATTGCATTGGCCAAATAATGATATCCTTGAAGGTATGTAGAGCCTTGCAACTTACAAAGGCACTATAGCATTGTTACGCGGAGAAGTAAGATCCAATTAAGTTGTAGAAAAAGCAGGTCAGAGAAACCAAAATAAAAGTTTAGCACATCAACATATATAATGCAAGGAATTAAGAGTTCCATTAGCTGAAAAAGGAGAATCCATTGATCTACAGGTCCAAACATATTACCATTACAAATTCTACATTTACACCACAGATAAACACCATATTTTGGCTTGCAACCTCCATGTGGTTTATAAATCAAGACTTGTCTCAAGGTTGAAAAAAAAGAAAAACAGACAAAACTCACCTGCATCCGGAAGTCCATCCTTGCGTAGAACAAATGTTCTCTTCTTTTCATGATCCAGGATTGCAATTTTTGTAGGAGTACTGAGGTATATCTTATCAATCTGTACAACCAGAAAAAAACCTTCACATCATAGCCTCACTTGGAATCCATAAAGGCAAAAAGAATAGGAAATACTCGGCATCCTCAACTCACTTCTGATTCAAATGTTATTGCATCCCCTTGCTCAGTAGAGCGCTTTTTGTTCTGTAAATTGTCCAGATAATCCAGTGTTTCTAAACCTTCCACTCGAACTTCACTGAAAACAACCAGAAAATTCGTTTGAGGTTGTATGCAGAGGTCAAAATGAGGGGGAAAAAAATTAAACAAGCCTCAGAATCCTAAGATCATGAACAAGGTAATGCAGTACTGCTAGTAATGGACTTGGGCAGATTTATCTTAAGTGAAAGTTTAGAAATTAGTTCCAACTTTAAAGCTTTCCCTATTAAGACTATTAACTTATTCCCCAGATTCAAGTCATTTCATTTCCTGTAGGGAAATCTTTTCCCTAAAATGTGGCCATCTGCTGTTATTAGCATTGAGAAAAGGTTCTATTCGAGTATTTTGCTTCCTTTGCCAGTTAGTGTCTCTCTCTACTTTCTGCCTTTTGCTCTCTCTGAATCTTACCCTTCCTCACCCTCTTTTCTACTATGCTCTACTACTTAAATACTGAGTTGCACAATTGTGGTAGACTCAGAAAGACTGGACCTAAAGCAACAATATGCATCACGTAGATTCCATAAGGCTAGAGGGTGCCATGATCCCAAAAGATCTGTATCTACAGCCATGTATAAAACGTGTGGTGCCATCTTTGAGTCCACTAATATCAAGAGATAGTTTCCAAAGACGACTAATCTCTAAGGATTAACATAAATTACATCATTAATTTACGTAAATCCTCAGAGAAAAAACAACTAAAGACAAACTTACTAGTCAATTACCTGATGTCTGAAACAGAGAAATAGGTGTGATATGCAAAAGTGAATGAAAATGGCTTCCCATCACTGTTGGTATTCCTAATGCGAGAGGTCAACATCAGATCTCCTCCAGGTCCCAAAGCTACCCTCAGACGGAATTCAAAACTAAAAATCACAAAAAAGACGAGCCACTAAGCTGTTGAACGTAGGGAATGGTCTTGAAGGATCTAGCACTCTATCTACAGTAATATAAATGTCATGAAGTTCCAAGTATTCCACCTGTGAGGCCAGATTTTCACATCCTCTTCAGTGGGCCTAAGAATCAAATCAATAAAAGCTCTACTGGAAGAATTTGTTGGAAAAGGAGGAGGGTCATTTTCAATGCTCCAAATCCTATTCCTAGCAAATCCATGTGGCTCCATAGAACCATGATTACTAAACTGCATAAACACAACAAGCTCTTTTGAGAAGGATGATCTAAATTAACACAAACATGAGAAAATTGTATAATAAGTACAGACTTGAGGAAAACAAATAGGAATGCCTCCACGAATCGCCTTTGGGGGTTTGAAATTTGCCTGGAAAAGACACCAATCTGTGTCAGTTTGGATTATATGAAATCTGACTGAGCAATTTCACACAGAACATGACCAACTTCAATAAACAATGCTGGGGGTATGTTAGGATCACAAATTATATATTTATGTAGGCAATTCCCTCAAAACAGGACCAAAATTAACGTGTGGAGAAAGTAAGCAAACATTGCATACCACCTTACTGCTGAGAAAAAGTAACTCCTCTCCATGGTCATTCTTCCAAGATGTCACATGGCCCCCGTACAAGTACACCTGGACAAAGCATCGAATAGATAGATATTAATACAAGTTTGAAAAGTGAGAGCTCTTCTTACATGAATAAGGAATATGCTGTAGAGCTCCAACATTTAAACATGAAACCTATGGATAATCTTCATCACAGGACTTGAACATCATATAATTCCAAGTGACCTACTGCACACAATACAAAAGAAACAGTAAAACAGGAAACAAGGAACTTAAACCAAGACTTGTGTGAGAAAAATATTTCGAGCAAAACGACTTCAATTATGGTTAGCATCAATAGGCTGCTTTCGAATTTTTTGCTATACTTTGAGGATTCATTGGTATCCAGTCATTGTGTTATAGAAAAGTGAGTAAAGTGAGTGAGAAGAAGAAGAATAAAACATTGTCGTAATCATTAGTCACGTGAGCACCCAATGCTGTGTTTCACTAGTAGTTGTAACAACCATTGTATACGTGTAACATGCTCAGCAGTAGGGAATATCCTTTTATAGCCCTTGTACTAACATGGCAGATATGAAATGATCGTGTTTTCTCCCTCCTTACAGATTCCCTGAAACTTCTCTCAATTTTCTTTCTTCCTTCCCTCCTGATGTAAGATAAATAGAAGAATTATTAACTAATAGTTAAAAATCACAAAATTAAGAAATATCACTGATATTAGGCTACTGAAATATCAAGTTTTAGGGTTGAATTTTGGATAGGAATGCTGAAATTTCAGATTTTGTATGGCTGAAATTTTAAGGTTAGATTGCTAGAAATTTAGGGTTAAGATTTTCGAGTTTTGGTTACTGAAATTTTGTGATGGACACAAAAAAATGGAAGGTAAGAAACTAGGAATCACTCATAGAGTCTAAGAACCACTCTTAGAAGAAAACATTACACCTTTTAGTTGAAAACTCAAGTTTGTAAAAAAATTCTAGACTGCTTATTATTGATGAAGAGTTTAATACACAAATATATCTAATTCTTAAAACCCATATTAAATCCTATTATAATAGAAATTATATGAATCCTATACAACGAGGGTAGCGTATCTAAAATCGAATAACATATACTACTACTTCCTATTTAATAAGGAATTCTAATACAATCTAAATTTTAGCCTACTTTGATGTCAACTCAATTCTCAATCCTCATCCCACCAAATTAAGTTCGTGGTTGACTAATGTTTCCTCTTTTATTTCTTTTATAGACTTTAAGTTCTTTTATATCAATTCTCTCTGGCTTGTCTGAAGTCGTCTCGACGTAGAATGTGATAAATACTGATCATATAAGTCTAGATTCAACTTCTGGAATTCATATTCTAAAATTCAGGTACTATCAGAATCGGTCTTTTTCCCACTTGACAAGAAATTGTCGATATCCTCCATCTCTTGTGACTACAATTTGTTCATCAAGAACATCCTTCATTTCCTCCTTAAGATGAGGAGTGGCTGGAATTCTTACAGCTGCAATAGGGGATTGCTTATCTTGTCCATGACAAATAGTTAAGTCCGCAGCATTTAAGCTAGGACTTATTCTCATATCACTTGGTAATTCCAGGACATAAGCATTAGCAATTATCTTCTTGATGATCCTATAAGGTCCAACATTTTGTGAATGAAGTTTCTTTACTTTTCCCTTTTTGAAAACGCTATGGACGAATCCTAACCATCACCATATCCCCCTCATTGAATTCTACCAATTGACGATGTTGATCAGCATGCTCTTTAGAAGAAAAATTGCTGGTTATTATCTTTCGTCGTATCTCATCAAAGATGTCCCTCATGTGTTTTGCAAAACCTTCAACTTCAACACTAACTGATGTTGTTTGTCGTAAAGGAACAAAATAAATAGGCTTTCTTGGTTAAACTCCTGAAACTATCTCAAAAGGGCTCTTACACACCTATTTATAAAACTGTTGTATGCAAATTCTGCCATAGGAAGCATTAGGTTCTAATTTTTCACATTTTCTCCAACCAAACATCTTAACAAGTTTCCCAAGCTTCTATTTACCACCTCTGTTTGTCCATCAATTTGGGGATTGAAAGAACTTGAAAATTAAAGCTTAGGGTTCAATATTTTCCATAGAGTTCTCCAAAAATAACTCATAAATTTTACTTCACAATTAGAGACAATAGTTAAAGGTAATCCATGGAGACATACAACTTCTTTGAAGAAAATTTTTGCAATATGGACAGCATCATAAGTCTTGGAACATGGAATGAAATGACTCATCTTGGAAAACCTATCCACCATCATAAAAATATAATCATAACCTCTTACAATTTTATGAATTCCTAAGAAAAAATCCATACTTATGTCATCCTATGGTTTATGAGGCACGAACAGTGGTGTGTATAATCCAAAAGTTTGTTTCCTTCCTTTAGCTAATTGACATGTTTGACATTGTCTTACGACCTTTGGAATGTCCCGCTTTAAAGGGGGCCAATAAAAGTGATCTTCAACCATTGGGATGCTTTTATCTCTTCCAAAGTGTCCTACTGCTCCTCCTCCATTAATTCCCAAATCATATATTCCCTTATACAAGTATTAGGTAGGCAAAGTCAATTTTCTTTGAAAAAATAGTGATGGTGGATCACAAAAGAAAAGTGTTGGTCTCTTTGTCCAACTACAATTTCTAAATAGATTATTCCAAAATCTCGATCTGAAACATATTCTCCTTTTATTTTGCCGAACCCTACAACTTTTATTGCTAAAGTGTTAAGTAAATGACTCTTCCTACTCAATACATCTGCACCTTATTCTAAACTCTTGTCCGATGTTTAATAACAAAGTTAAATTGCTCCAAAAATTCACTCTATAAGGTGTGCCTTTTGTTCTAGTTCTTCTAGGACTTGAAGTATTTAAGAGATTCATGATCTGAATATAGAATTACCTCCTCATATGAGAGACAATGAAGCCAATTGTAAAGAGAATGTGTTAATACATAAAATTCCTTGTCATAGGTGGAATATCATTGCTTCTCTTCACTTAATTTCTCACTAACATAATTAGGTGTCCATCTTAACTTAGGATGCATCCAATTCCCACATGAGATGCATCACCAGCAACTTTAAATACCTTAGAAAAATCTGGAAGTTGTAAAATAGGAGATTCAGTCATCTTTTTCTTGATTTCTTCAAATGCTTTAGTTGCTGACTTTGACCATGTAAATTGTCCTTTCTTCATACGATCAATAATGGATGTCATTATGGTGCTGAAATTACAAATAAATCGCTTATAGAATGTTGCTAGGTCGTGGAAGCTCCTTGTCTCGTGCACATCCTTTGGAATCAGCCAATCAAGGATGGCCTTAATCTTCTCAGGATCCATCACTCCACACTAGGATATACTAAACCTAAAAATACAACACTTGATTGCATGAAAGAACACTTCTTTAAATTATAAAGTTTCTCTTGTCTCAAAACTCTAAAGACTTGTTATAGATGTAACAGGTAGTCTTCTTTAGTCTTGTTGTATACCACCAAAAATCTGCACATAAATGGTCGAAACACTTGATTCATCACTCTCATAAAAGTGCTAGGTGCATTAAAAAGTCTAAATGGCATCACTAACCATTCATAAAGTCTCTTTGGTCTTGAAAGTCGTTCCCATTCATATCTAGGTTTGATTCTAATTTGATGGTACCCACTTCATAGGTCTATCTTGGTATCAACATATCTAACATGTTATCAAGGCAAGGTATTGGAAATCTATACCTTATTGTAATCTTATTTATCGCCAGACAAGCAACATACATTTGCCAACTTCCATCCTTTTTAGGAGTCAATAATGCTGAAACTGTACACAGACTAAGACTTTCTTGCATAAATCCTTTTTTCAGTAACTCCTCTACTTATCTCTTCAGCACTTCATTCTCAATAGAATTCAAGTAATAGGCTGGAAGATTTGGTAGAGTAGATCTAGGTGCCAAGTTAATAGATGCTAAAAATCATCCGGTGTAAGGTCTAAAAAACAACTAACAATTCTCCCACATCTTTTGATAAAGTAAAGGGTGCTTCAAATGTTTTTGTGAAATATTAGCAGAGAAGAAATAATTTCATTCCCATCAATTGTAGGTTACAGCAGTAGCTATATATATACACAA
>JAOTAZ010000219.1:14235526-14251703 GCA_025629785.1 Erythroxylum oxycarpum
TAGTATCAGATCAGATAACATGTATCAGATCTGATATTATTTACTAATATTAGGAGATTATGTATAGATATTAGAAGATTATGTACAGATACTAGTTTCCTAAATTAGCTAGCTCTTTTCTATATATACATGTAATTGTGTACTGATGAAAAATAGAAAAAGAAATACAACTATTCAATATTTCCGCATCATATGCAAATTGACCCCTCCCATTGCATCGGAAGCACTTCTTGTCACTGCTGACTCCTTTCATCCAAGTCTTAGCAACAACTTAGCTTTTAAGTTCAGTTCTTTGAGAAATTCTATATTTGTTTCGTGGTGCAAATTTTGATGCAATAGGTGCTGGTCTAAATCTTTGCACCGTCATAGTTCTCTTAATGCCGAACTCATTGGCTTGACTTTGAAGCTTTTTAATTACTTGTCCTAAGTATTGTTCCGCTCTTAAAGCCAAGTGATGTATCTTGAAGGCTGCAAATCTTTTGCATTATCAGCTTTTTGCAAATATCTACCCTTAAGCTATGTTTGCAATAACATATAAGTTGTCGTTCTGACTCCATCCCTTTATATCAAATAGAAAGTAGTTCAAATATTTCCGTGTACTCAGTTATGGACATAATCCCTTGTCTAAGGGTTGTGAGTTGATCATGGAGATCTTCTTGATAATGAAATGGTAAGCATTTTTCTGAAAATTTCAGCTTCATCTCTTTCCAATCAACAATTGGTGGCTGGCCTATTTTTCAAACTCTATCCTCTACCGACCTCCACTAGATTTTAGCGTGTCCAACTAGCTTCATCTTTGCAGATCAAACTTTCCGATCTTTTGACATGTGGTACCAGTCAAAGAAATCTTCCATTGCTACTATCTAGTCTAAGAATAGGTATAGTGTTGAAATACAACGGCCAATTTGACAAATATTCCAACAAACTCTCACTACTCAAGAGTTATCGAATAGTGTTCTTCCTTAAGGGTGTCAAACCATAGTTAGAACTCACAGTCAAATTGATGGACCCTTAAAGTCTTCAATAGGCGTACATCCTGGCGGAGAAACAAGAAGCTATAGTAGTGATTAATCACCCTGGAGGCAAGTATATTCCTACCCAAACCAAGAGAAGGGGGAGGGTTCCTTCAAAACAAGGGAACCTCACCACCAAGTCTAACAACTAAAAACCATAATGAGATTGGAATCCATCCACACCCGATCAGGGAAGTATTACTATAAGTAATTTCATTAGTACTCAGAAAGGTCTAAGAACGATGAATAGCAGAGAGTTTGATGTAAAAAGATTGAAGAAGTGTTTTTGATGTGATCAAAGATATATACCAAGACACAAATGTGAAAAAAAAAAGGCAAATTCATTTGTACATGGGGGAGTAGTCAAGATTGGCAAACTATGAAGGATGAGTAATCAAAACCCAACATCTCTTTGCTAGCTATGATGGGCTTGAGAGACAAGAAAGAAAACAAGCAAATGAGGGCTAGAGGGAGGCATCAAATGAGAACCTTGCACATATTCACTAACAATAGTAGTAGTCATAACGTCCTAGACACCTCTGTGATAAAAAAGGGAGCGAAAGGGTGGAGGAAATTCAACCTCTATAGGTTACAGTGGGAGAAGGATAGAAGTTGGAATGTCATCAGGTTTATAGAGGGTTCACTTAGAGTATGCAAGGACTTAGGTTCAGTATAGATGCACTAGTCATCAAATTAGGGAGCTGTCGCATGGTTATTGGCATACAATGGGTGTTGTGTAATTTTAGGACCCGCACAATAAAGTTTAAATGGGATGGCAAGATGGTGACATTGATTGGGAATCCTAATAAGGTTGCTAAGGTAAATCTCGAGCAAAGATTTCAACAATGTCTTTAAGAAAACCAATGGGAGAAGTTTGTACATACTACAACTTTCATGCCCATCGAGTATCAAATGCAACAGATGGAGTTGGAGGATCATCCAAACCCTAGAAGAGCTCAACAGATTGATAGAATAATTTGGAAGTGTTTTTAAAAAGCCTGATCAAGTTTCACCTAAGAGGTCCCATGATCATAGAATCAAGTTAAGGGATGGAGTGAAACCTATTAGCATTTGGCCTTATACATATTATAGTTAGTAGAAAGACATTATAAAAAGAGTTGTGCAGGAGCTAATGAGGCAAGGTTCATCAAACAAAGCATCAGTCCACATGCTTCACCTGTGGTGTTGGTCAAAAAGAGGGATAACACTTGGAGAATGTGCATTGATTACAAAGAGCTCAACAAGCAAACCATCTAAGACAAGTTCTCCATAACCTTAATTGAAGAACCGCTTGATGAAATTCATTGTTCCAGCTGGTATTCTACGCTAGATTTGAGGTCAAGGTATCACCAAATCTAGATGAATGGAGAAGATGTACACAAGACTTCCTTTAAAGCTCATGAGGGTCATTATGGGTTTTCAGCAATGCCATAATGCACCTTCAACATTTCAAAGTCACATGATGAGGTGTTCAAGTCATACCTCATGATATTCATTCTAGTTTTTTGGATAATATCTTAGTTTATTGCAAATCATTTTAACAACACTTGGAGCATCTTCAAAAGGTCATGCAAACCTTACACAATCATCAATTATTCATTAAGTAGAGTAAGTGTATCTTTGGGACAAGACAAAGAGATTATTTGGGATACTCAATTTCAGCTTCAGCTTCAAGGTGGCGTATAAGTTGTAGCTGCCCCCGAAATCGTCAATTCACCCCATGCCCCATTTTTTAAGAAATATGTGTTTAACCAAGAGCCTGTCTCTAATAATCTTCCTCTTACTCTCAGACGTACACCAGTGGCAATTTTAGATGGAAGAATAGTGCAATGCCCCCACAAACCCATAACACAGGTGCTAGTGCATTGGTCAGATGGAACAGCCGAGAAAGTTACTTGAGAATTCCTATTCGAATTGCATAAAAGGTTTCCGAAGGTTAACCTTGTGGGCAATGTTTTTGAAGAGGGAGGTGGTGTTACAGGAAAGTGAGTGAGAAGAAGAAGAATAAAACTGTTTTCGTAATCATTAGTCATGTGAGTACCCAACACGCATTTCACTAATAGTTGTAACAACCATTATATACGTGTCCAATGCTTAGCAGTAGGAAATATCTTTTATAGCCGTTGTAACTAACATGGCAGATATGAAATAATTGTATTTTCTCTCTCTATCTTACAGATTCTCTTAATTATTCTCTCACTTTTCTTTCGTCCTTCCTTTCCTAATTATGGCATTTTCAAATAACCTGCAACTTCCGTATAAATTCACGTAACACATTGTCTATAATGTTTCTTTACTTAGTAACTACAACATTGTTGAGAATGTTATAATGCAAGGTTCTCAAACTTCTTCAGATCATAAGGGCTCATTGCTCGCCTAAATCACAGTTCGAATGCCTATCATGATATGACTGGAAATATTTAACATACAAGGACATTCGGTAGTTACAACAGGCTAAACCATGTAAGTCCTTAGCTTATATCAGTCCAAATCAGCAACTGTCATCGCCTGAATGTTATTCAGTAAAAATTGCACAAATTAAATACTAAGAATGTTCTGATCGTTTCCATCTGTTAATTCCATTTATGTTAAAGGCTTGAATTCAGTCTGATAAATCATGTTCAAATTGTCTTTAGAATTAGCTTTTACACAAATAAGCAGGAAAGCCAAGATGCAAGCACTAAGACAACATCACTATTCACTGCGCTTAAAATTGACCCCACCAACTCGAAACAACAAAAAATTGCTTTGTGCAGAATATAGTCATGTCATGGAAACCCCTGAAACCCTAAATCCAAAATTCTAAGAGATTAAAGTCAAAAGCAGGTCGATCAACTTAATGAATGCGTAAAACGGTCCAGTAACAGGGGACTAATCGAACTACAATATCAGATCTAGACTTCTCTAATTTGTACTAATAGCTTTATACATATGCCTATACTAACCCAAAAAATGAAAGGAAATTGAAAGCATCAAATGAAAAAGGCCAATAGCCATGAGACCGTGAAACTCTTTTGACGAATCAAAGGAAGAACGCAAGACACAGAATGAAACATGAAATGAGATGCGCCGATTAGAAAGAGGAAATACCTCGGCGGAGCTGCCTCGTGCCTCCCGGAGAACCACTTTGTCGAGTCCGTTGATTCCCTTGCAAACCTGCATCGGCACCCTATCGCCACCCCCCGCCATTAACACAAAACACACACTCGACACTCTCCTTTCTCACTCTCTGTATCTTAGAGTTTAAGGTATTAACAGGTCTCCTTCTTCAGTCTTCTTCTAAACAAGTGCAAACATGCAGCTTTAGACTAATAATCCTAACAAATTTCAATCATCTTTGTTCCTTGAATCCCTTTTTCGCCATCAAATAAAGAGAGGTGTCGTCTTTCTGTCTCCTAAAAATTGCTTTGCCTTGTGTTTGATCGTGAAATTTCGGCTTTTTGGGTACATTCTATTTTGTTCTATCCATCCACTTGTACAGTTGCCCACTTCCTGAGTTCATAGGAACCCATCACTGCTTCTAATTGTCAATGGTTGTCCAAAAACAAAATTGTAAATTTATAATGTTTTCAAGTAACCATAAGATAATTTCACTACTATTGCACCAGTAGTCAAAATGGTATGTGGGTTAGTTTTCTTTTCCAGTACAACCAAACTATACAAGAAAATGAATTTGGATTATGGTCAACTTGCATCAAGAACAAGCACAATTTTCTTTCCTTCGTATATCAAGTGTTATAAACAAAATGGCAAAGGCTCTGCTGTACACACTTGCATCCTCCATCGTACCAAATACATCCTAATTGATTTTGACTCCTAAAACCAATTTCCAATCAAAAAATTAATCAACCCTCCAAAAAAAAAAAAGTGAAAAGGCAAAACCATCAACTTCTGGCAATAAAATTAAAGGACAAGAGAAACCATCTAACCAACCCAGAAAAAGAAAAAGCTAGAATTCAAGCAACCACATGTAAAATGGGGAAAAAGATCTTGGTTGTTGCCCATCAAATTATATAAGAACGCAAGCTTCTTGGGAGCAGAAGCAGCTAAAAATGCACTGATGCTGTCCCTTTCTGTCTCAGAAACTTTCTTACTGCAGGAAGGAAAGTAGGCTATTTCAGAATGCAATTAACCATCAATTGCATAAAAGACCAAGAATGAAATTGTAATGGCTAAAAATGCTTAAAATCCTATTATGATACATTTTGCATATGCTACCGAGTAACGTTTTTCCACCTGAAACTGCATGTGGCTGAAGAAAAAGCGGAGTTACAGTAGAAGACTTTAGAACAATCGCACAGCCATTTTAAGCTTGTTTTGTTTCCACTTGGGCAATTTGTAAAAGGCATCCTTTGCCATCCCAAATTTCTCCTTGAACTCTGCTGATGACAAGTAAGTCTGCACACATTCCACAGAAGAAAATATTAGAACACTACCAACAAAGGAACACCAGGTAATAGATTGCCATTATTCATGGTTCACCTCTCGCTTTGTCACATCAATTTCGTTGACAGGAACTGCTGATCCAATCTTGAGGCGTTCATAAGGATAAATTGGAAGTCCTTCCTCATCTTCAGCTTCACCTTCTTTCACATCTTCTTGTATGGTGAGGGACTCTATTCTGTTGCTCATTGCATCTTCCTTTGAGTTTGACTTGGGGATCAACCTTGGTGCCTCAGGGCTCGCTACAAACATGAAAAGCAATTTTCCAGAAGTTAGTACCTAAAGATATCAAAGGTACAATAACTTAAACTTCCCAGAAGATTGGTTGTATACCTTTGATGGAACGGGGCATAATAAATTGTCGTGCTGGAGGGGGTTGCTCAAAAGACGAACTAAGTGCTGCTATAGCCGACGATTTAGAAGTCAATTTTGAAGAATCTGGGCTCCCTGATTTTGGGTAAAGCTTTCTAACAACTGGTGGTGGGGTTGAAAGGTTTCTGGAATTAGGATTGTCAAAGTTAGCAGCCAGTGCATTGAAAGCTGGGGACCTACCCCTGACACGGACTCGCTCAGGGCTGAAAGACACACTTCTGGATCGCTGTGATTTGTCAGGCACACTAGACCTTCCCCCATATGACACAGGTGTTCTTCTTTTAGGTTTCTGATCATGCGTTCATACTGTATTAGAAAACTATTGCTGAATGGAGTGGTGCAATAGTATTTGCATGTGGTTTATAATACAAAAATACATCAACAACTTTTAAATTATCCAGCAATAAGTGAACATCATAAGCTTCGATGGTTAAAAAGCTTTTAATTTTAGTATTTTGATTTTGGTTTATCACTCAATAAATTTGTATTTTGAATCACAGATCAAAATATCCAATGACCAAAGCATAGATGATAGATACTATAAAAGAATGCATGCATGATATGGATGTACAACTTGGAAAGCAACAAGTAAACACCTAAAGTAAATTCTGATAACAAATGCCTGAACTCATCTTACCTCCACAACAGGAGTTCCCCCATTTTTCACAATTGCAAGCTTTCTCTGAAATGAGTTCCCAAGCATCTGTATGCAAATCAGAATGTTAAGACTTCTTGAAGAAATCTATACAGAATTTTAAAGAAATAAATATAACAAGCTTACTGCAGATTTTGCAGAATTCCATTCAAAGAACCGAGTGAAAAAAGGTGGTTCGCTTCCTTCTGCAACAACGTATACTGGAGCTTCACGTGATAACTTCTCCAACAGACGATCTTGCTCTACAAATTTCTATTGGCAATAAAACGTCAATTTTCGCTAAGTAATGGAAGTTGATAGTGGCCAAAATAAGTCCCATCATATATGACGTATAGCCATTTAAGTCACATAGATGACCTACTTCAATTCAAATTTTATCAGCCTAGGATCTTAGGGCATATTGTAAACAGCCGAAGGAAGAGAAGCAATCGTTGCAAACAACCACTGCCCCCAAAAGTCTCACCTCTCCAATTGTTAATGCATTTGTTTTGTTTTTGGAATCAACCTGTTGGCCCACCCAGACAAATATCTCAGAGTGACAATCCAGGATGAATATATCTTCCGTCATCAAATCATCTTGGTTGAAACTGTAAATCTCAGTCACCTGAAACGACATCCCTCCTTAGAACAAGAGACCTAAGAATAAGATCTGGGAACTGACAGGACAGAAAATGATTAATCATATGACTACATACCTTTAAATTTCCTAAAGATCAGTATACATTTGGGCATTAGTTTAGCAGGAGGAGAAAAGGGAAAATGAGTCAGAATTTAATAATAGTACATCCAGATAAAACATAACTTCTAGAAAGAAATCTACCACCTGGAAACAGGGACATTTTTTCTACCTTTGGCAAATGCACAGGAGAAAAGGTGAGGATCATTTTCAGCTTCCCTTCCAATTTTTTGGCTAGGATATTCAGCTTTTCCTCCTAACAAATCCCAAAATTGCTCAGACTCTGAACCTTCCTTTTGTGGTTTAACCTGTACATTTGGCTGCAGAACATTCAAAAGTACATTAAAGTGATTACAATAGTTGGTTACAAGATTACCAATAATAGTATAGCTTAAAAGACTCTTTTATGTCTGCAACAAATTGCTTGAAATAAATGTTCAAGAAGACATATTGAACCTTTATTAGATCCAGTTGCCTTTCAACAAGTTCCAGGTCTTCCGTGGTTGTCATATTTCCAGACCATGTGAAGACAGAAGAATCATTATGTAATATGTAACAGTACGAGGAGTTCAAAGATGAGGCAACCTGATTGAAATTCCATAGGGGCAAAGAAAAAAGCAAGTGATATCAGCAGCTATAAGCATCCAAATTAAACCGACAAACTGCAACAACAAAATCCACATTCAGTAAGTAGAAACCAATATCGTAAGCTTGATCTAAATATCACTGCCACACTCATGAGAGAATTGTGTAACTTTATTGCCTTACAGGCCAATTATACAACTATTGAGATAATATGCTATTATCCATCAAAACCGGTGGCCAAATCACAAGGATTATAGTTGTATTTAATGTCAATTCCTATTTCCAAATGGAAGGACTAAAAGCATCTAAAATAAACTATAGTTTTATTTATTGTATTTTCCCGGTTCCAAAATGTGTTAATAAAAGCATATAAAATCAGACAACAACATACGCTTCAGCATTAACAGTGATGAAGACATACTGATTCAACTTGAATTGCTTGCATATTATCAGGTCCAGAGCCCTGAACTCGAAATAGTGCAATACCATCCTCCTTATATGTCTCATCAGGGAGTTCGTTCTCTGCAATATAATTCTTGTATCCAGCACCAAGGCCACCCTGTTAACATTAGAATTAGTCGACTTATTAGTAACAGATAAAGAAAAACTTTAGTAAAAGATGATGAAAGACTTTAGTATATCTTCAAGATAATTAATCAAATTGCCTTCTGTTGTATATTCATATGCCACATACCTTAAAAACAATTAAGTTTTGAAGGATTGAAAAGAATTGAATTGGTTCATTTCCTTCGTAGATGCGAGCCTATGCATCAATAGCGTTTAGCATCAGAAACAATTTACCTAAAAGTATAACGAGATCATTATCAAGAAAACATCACTCTGGAGAAAAAGGCTACCTGGGCAGGTAGAAATTTTAGTGACTCAAGCATCTTGGTTGCCAGTGAAATAGCAGAAGCTCTTTCAGCCTATTTCAAGAAGTAATCATTATGACCAGACAAAGGCATCAAATGCCAACAAGTAAATAACGGTAACACTGGTGAGCAGGTACATGAAGCCAGAGACAACTAATAAGATGCATTGACTATATCACACAACAATACATAAAATACAGAGTCCTCAAGATATAAGCAGATAGAAAATTAATGTTCTAGTCAGCAACTACAAACTGCCATAAGATTGTTCATGCCCAAAGAACTGTCTCGATATAGCAATCAAAACAGAGTCTGAGAAAACAGAATAAATATCTGATCACGAAACAAAGATCTGGAGAAAGTGCGACTGTCTACATTCAACTAAGTGAACCACACGTAGGCTTTCCATTAAAGTTTATAATTTGAAAGACAGATGTTGTGGCAGATGAAAGGGAAATGCACAAGAAATATAAAGGATAACATTAGAAAATGAAGTATTGGTTCATCAATAGTACTGCAATAAGTCCGTCACTTCAAAACCCTAACCCTTTCCTCTCGGCAGTAGACACATTAGAATCCTGGAGGAGGATGGGAAGGGGATATGGAATGAAAAGAGGCTAGTTGAGAGCTTGGAATTCACCTCCACACTCTTCCTCCCAAACCATGTCCCTATAAGGTATTCCTCCTTGTCTTCCCCTGGATATGAATATTGAAAAACATAGCAATCTCCACTATAGAACTTAAACTGATCCGAAGCTGGAAGGATGATTTTTTCCTCGCCACTAACACGCCAAACCTGTCAAACCAGATAGAGGGACTATCAACATTATGTATAACAAAGACGGCTCATAAAATAGATGAAGTAAAGTTAAGAGGTAGAAATGTTGGTATAGGGAGGAAACAAATTCAAATTTCAAACATATTCTTAAAAATTCCCAAGAACCAATTTGGTTGTATCGGAGAACATAGTGTTATATGACAACTCTTCTACAGTTGCCAGTAATCTGTTTGTTACGAAGTAGCATATTTCTTGTAATTTGCTTTTTTTCTGGACTGTCATCCCTACATAAACATGGCAGTCTTCATCGCAGAAATTGCATGCTCTTATTTCATTAATTTGTGTTTCAAACCACGGCTCCTATTTGCATATATATCAAAAGCAGGACTCGGGTCGTGGATATCTGATCTATGTAAGGAAATATAATATATGAAGATTGAATAACTAAGAAAAAGCCACGCTTAGAACTTTATTCGTGCAAATACAAAATTATACAGAAGATTTGAGATTTTAAGGCTGAGAAAATAAAAGGTCCGATCCTGAGAAAAATTTAGGATCAAACGAAACAAGGTTACAAATAGGACCTGCAAATTCCCTGTGACATCAATATATGGTTGGGGTTCTTCCTTTACAGGAGCAGCTTTCAGCAAACCTTTGACATTAACCCCCTGACGTTTTAGAAGTGCTACAAACAAAGTTAACAGAGAAAGAAGTTTAATAAAATCAAAATGATACAGGGAGGCTGATTGCAGTAGTAGTTGCAAAAACAAAAACTATAAAAGCAAGAGATGGTGACAACGATAACCAAGAGAACTCCCATGGAGGAGCAAAATGTGAAATTGTGAAGTAACTAAACTAATTCCAGTTACAAACCTGCAACCTTGCTTCTACCATCCTCAGATACAGGTACATCAGCTCTCTCAGGCCATGCTTCAAAGCTTGACCTAAACATCACTGTCTCAAATCCTTCAATTACACGTATAATGTGGGATTTAGGTCGGTCAGCACCACGAACTAGCTCCTGATCGATTTAGATAATATGAATTATCAAAAATTAGAAAATCTTTAGTAATGCACATGATTAGCACGAAATAATTAAGCATTACTTCTGCAGCTCTGCTTGCAGTCTTTCTTTCATCAAGAGAAGTATTTCTCCCCATCCATACAAACACTTCCACTCCACAATCAAGAATATAGCACTTATTTGTATCCAGTAATTCCCTTGTCAAAGAATCCGCCTCAACAGGTTCTGGCTGTCCGTTCTCAATTCTTCAAAGGAAAACACAAGTTATTCAGAACTACACTACTTTTCTACTCCAGCAATCGCCATATCAAAATGGCCTTGACAATAACTTCAGGGGAAGAATAAAAAGAGGCTACATGGTTTAAAATTTTAATCCAATATATCACGAGATCATCAGTAATAAACTATTCTTGGAAAATTTATTATCAACAAAACTTAACAGTAAGGCATACTACATAGGCATGACTAGAGATATCTGATTTAGTTACCACAAATCTTTGGTGAATAAAATGCACCAAAGGAATGTAAAAGGAAAGCAAAATTCATGGAAGAGATACATGTGGTGATGTAGGATAAACTGGAAATCCCCATACACGAACTGAAATGTTAAACCTATGTAAGAATCCTGTAAACCAAATCGTACTGAGTTCTTGCCTGTAACCACTAGATATTAACCCTAGCCTAACAAGAATTCAAAATAAACCTTCTCTAATTTAACATCTAATAAGGAAAAGTGACAAGACAAGGAATTAACTAAAAACTGCCTAAAGAATAAATCGATTCCCACTCTCCTCATGTGGATGATCTAACTTTGTCATATGCAAGATAATATGCTAATGCATTATTCTTAAGTAAAAACATAAAAGAAACTCGGGAATTTATGCTACCTAAAAAGTTTAGTAGAAGAAATATCGGCAGCCTTTTCATCATCATTAGCTATTTTCCTTGGAAGTGGAGCAAAGCCACCAAAGAGACCCCAGAATTCTCCAGTCTCAGCATCAGCCATCAATTTTCCATCCTCTATATGAAGAGGGAATAATTAGAATTAAAGGAGCATACTTCACTATCATCAAATAGCTCCTAATAACACTGCACTTACCAATGGCAGCTACATCACATTTTCCATCATGATAAGTATCCTTAATATACTGGACTACTTCTAAAGCCTTGGCTCTCTCTTGGATCGATGAGTTAGAGCCATTAAATTGGAAAATTTTTGACTTGGTATCGAGAATGAAAATATCATCATGGTTGAGTGATGATCGAGTAAAAGGAACCTGCATCCACACCAGAAAATAGAAAGGTAAGTAGAGATAACAAAACATTCAGGAATAAATTTACCAATTGGAGAACCAACCAAGTTGACTTGCCTCCTTAACATGGACAACATGTTTTCCTTTGCTAACAAACAAGCGTGTCTGATGTTCTTGAGCCTCAGCATGTTTGAATCCAGACGTGACACCACCTTCTTGAGGTATGATACATGGTTTGAAGTAAGATAAAAACTTCTCAGTTTCATGACCCTGTACTTCACGATATTGTACAGCATGGCCTCCAAGAGCTGCATCAAGTTCAACTGTTTTGATGGCTGCAGTACCTGCTTCATCCTATTTAAGAGACTTAAGGATATAAGGCTGAAAAAACATTTCAATTTTCTTAAGCATGAAGAATCTATAAAAGTAGCAGCTGACCTGAGTGGTGTCTTTACCAAGCCAATAATGAATATCATGGTGCAAGGCACCACTTTTGAGTGCAGTTGTCTGCACAGACAGGTAGCATAAAAATTAGTATTTCTCTGTCAATATCCCATCTAGCAATGAAAATTAAAGACAAAAATTAACTTGAGCGGAAGTTATTAATAATTCATGATCTGTCCAGTAAAACAAAGCACCCTTGAAGATAGAGCATAGTCAAGAAGGCAAAATGCAAGGATTCAAAGAACCCAAAACCCAAATAATATACAACAATCATGACATTTGAGTGAATTAAGAGATACATAGAGAAGGAGAACAAATAGCAACTAACCTTCAAAATCACATAGGAATCCCCAGTGAAAAACTTGCCATGAGAAGATTTTGGGACAAGAACAGGATGAAAGTTTTCAATCCTCCAAATTTCAAGTCCACTTATTTTTTCAAACTTTGGTCAAGGAAACTGAAATGTGAAAGACAGATGTAAAAACTTGCACAAAGAAGGATTAAGAATATTATTCATGACAACCTTTATCTCTTAACTTCTTGACATATATGAAAAAAAACTGAAGAATGAAATAACACAAATTGAAAGAAAATTGTAGAATTTCTGAAGAAAGGATACGCTTTCTGTCCAGCACCTTGAAAAGCTGGATCTAAATCTCTCATGGAAACTGACATGGTCTTTATCCAATTATGCTATCTGGATTCCACAGTTTGGAGTAAGGCTTGGGAATGAAAACCCTGAAATGGTACAGGAACCATCAATTAAATGTTTCAAAAGAAAACAGGAACACAAAGTGAAGAACTAAGAAGCAGAAATAACATCACTAATAGGTAGAAAAAAAAAAAGTAACAAGCAACAAAAGTTAAACCCAATGATACATCTTTTATATATCGTAATTAGGAGTCTTGTACAGCATAGTTAATACTATATATGGAATGTTATCTCAGTAACAAGACAAAATTTTGCAAGTATACTATGAGCAAAGGATAAAGTTTTCTATTGGACCAATAATATGCTTGAGTTGCTTTCCATATGGTTCGCCACAAGTACTTAATGAAAGTTATGTAAACATGTAAAAACCTGGTTTCTGCCTTTACAGATTCTATCAGGACTAGAACCCCCGACCCCAACCATATACAGTTGGATGGAACTAGCAACTACAATATCTAGAGATGCACATTAGTATCTATTGGTTAATCCTAAAACAAATGGAATCTACATTGTGGCATCATTCTTATTGAATTCGGAATTCTTTGTTTCGTCAACACTAGTTTCCTGCTAATCTCAGTTCCGATAAGTACCAGAGAGCTACATTTTTTAGTAGAACATTGAGAGAACTCTCCTCAAAATTGTAGAACCACGTTTCTGCTAGTAAGATCAGATAATATGATATACGTAGTTCAATGACACTCTAAACCTGATATTGCGCCCCATTACTCTTTCCATTATCCACCCACTCCTTCTGTCAAGTGAAAAAGAGATTAATTTTGTGCCCACCTAATTGGTTCCTTTCATGACATACAACGGTTCCTTAAAACGCTGGTGGAATAAACGGTCCACAACTGACCAATAAGCAGTCGAAACAACAAACAAAAGACAATTGATCAAACCAACACAATGTAGATGTATGAAAATCAATGAAACCACGTAGAGAGTCCATCTAGAAATGGAGTCCGGCCAGAAATAATTTGGCTCGAGAATCAATGCAAGGCATAAGAGAAGAAGTCATCGCAAAAGAATTGTAAAATATCCGAACAAAATCAGATATTTTATGATTCCCTAAGCATTGTCCCTTGAATACGACCATAGCTCCGGAACATTATACTTTAACCTGTAGCCAACTATTATGAAAAATTCGTAATAACAACACAGTGGCATGATGCAGCAGCCAATATTCCAAGTGGATTAAAATTCACCCATACCTGATACAACACGCAAAATAAAACCATAAACAACCGAAGTCAACAAAATTTCATGACAAACAAAAGTCTCATAAATCCATTTTACAAGCACCAGAAGTTCTCATCAGAAATATTGGCCAAATTAGACGTCTGATGAAAACACCAAGAGGCTAAAAAGGATTGAAAAGGGACTAAAAAGAGAAAATTCATAACCATGGCATCAAAAGAACCTGTTCTTTGGGTAGAGAATCCGACCAAGAAGCGACCAGATCCAATCTGACGAACACAAATGCTATTATTATTCAGTCGGAAGTATTTTCTGAAGTGGCAGAGACAAGGAAAAAGCTGGCAAGATGTCAAAATAGAAAAGTTGAGAGAGAAAAAGCGAGTATGAGGAAAGTGGGGCTACAGAAGAAGAATAACAATTCGACAAATAGCAAATGAAGTCTACAGAAGGAAACCAAAAAACCAAAAGTGAGAGAGAGAGAGAGAGCGAGAGACAGAGAGGCGTTGGAGGGAATGATGAGTGCCAGGCGTGCTTATCACTAATGGCAACAAAAGTCCACCCCTCAAAGAACTCACAAACTGTTGCTGACACTAAAAAAAAACATCATCAAAAATCCAACTTTCTTTAAAATCATCAACTAATAGAAGCACAAAAGATAATTTCGACAAGATGATGCTAGGATTACTATCTGGGTTTTCTTAGAAGGTGACAAAATGATTTTCAGTCGCTGGTAAAATTTGCTAAACACTTAACGAGAATTATATAAAAGATTGGTGTTTTTTGTCAGGTAAAGCATTTACAGCTATTTAACATTCTTAGGAAAGGGGAAAGTAACGAAGCCCATCGATGTTGCAATCGAAAATTAATCAAATAATAGAAAAAACCTTCCATCTGGAAAGCTGTTGAAAAAGGGTAGTGAACTTGATATGGCTTTTATAACTTCACTTTTTGTTCCTTTGGATTTCTAGGAGCGACAAACTGCGATTAATTTATCCAAAAAGAACAATTAAACAAGGAAATGAGGGAAAAAATAGTACCTCTGTGTTCGTCAGCAATTTTTACTGGGGAACGGGCCTGTGTAGAATGGTGACTTCCGCTTTGTGAGGGAAAAAGAGAATGGAGGAGTAGAGATGGGGTGGGGTCGGTCACCGCCCATCATTCATGCACTGCCGTAAACCCAAAAGGTGCGGTGGGGGTTCAGTTATAGGCATGGCATGGTCCAAACAAAATAATTAATCATGTTTTTCAAGTTAAATACCACCTGACATATGCAAAACGAGAGAGATGAAAGGATTTTGCACACAAAGGAACGGAACTTTACGATACAGTCAGGAAATGGAATGGTAAAAAGTCATCTTGTGTAATGTGTCACTTGAAAAACAAAAGTTTCAGCATTTTGCATTTTCCTCCTCAGTCTATTATATAAACTCTTCTTCTCCTTCCAGTTCTTAATCCATCTCTCAACCCCTTTCCAGGTTTATCTCATTGGTTGCTGAGAGAACCTCATGTCAGTGTTTGCAATGGATCGAAGAGCCTAACGGTAAACGGCCAAGTGTTCCTTGTTTCTTTTTTATACTGTTTCCTGCGCAGAGAAGAGTAGGAAGGAAGAGAGAGACTTTTGCAATTTGCAAACAGAAGAGAGAAATAGAGAGAAACATGCTTTAAATCTAAAGATTGGGAGAATTCTGTATACGTTGTAAGCTATTTTAGGTATACGTGTATTTATAGTAAGCCTTCGTTATAGATGGGATTATGGATGTATTTCGTCACTGATGTCGAATGACAAAAGAGTAGGCATGTCATCAAGCAGGAGTATTTAAGAAAATCCGCAAATTTGTAAAATGGACCTAAATTATATAAATCGAATTTATAAATAAGATTAATTGAACCTAAAAATTAGGTTTATGATTCAGGTTTAGATTTCTAACTTGCAGTTTTAGATTTAAACTTAAACCTGAAACATTAAAAAAATCTATCATATATTTTGATATAATTTAAGAAAATAATAATAATAATAAATTCACTAGTATTTACTATATTAATTCTTAAGTAAAAGAAGAAGATAAAGAAAAAACTACTTTAATTATATGTTATTAAATGTTAATCTTAAATGTTGAATGTATAACACTCAATACTTTTACTTCAAATAGTAA
>JAOTAZ010000219.1:14259200-14273025 GCA_025629785.1 Erythroxylum oxycarpum
ACATATTTTATTAATAAATTTATAACACTTATAACTAAGAATTATAAATAAACATTAAAAAGAAATTTAATATTATATTCAATATTATAGTCATTTTAAATGTCTTAATGATATATTTTGTGTAAAGTAATATGTATTTTAAATTTAATTATTTAGTAAATTATATAAATAAATCAAATTGTGAGAATATCACAAAAGGAATATGTTAAAAAAATTTGACAAAATTGTCTTTTTACAATTTTTGGTGCATGAATAGTAACACTATTTATTACACGATTTTGGTGTTTTTTTTTTTATAAATGAATTCATTGCCCTAAAACAACAAATTTTGGTACTTACATTGGAGAGGGCCTTTATGGTGATCATCAATCTTGGTGGTGGTGAAGCTGCGGCTGCTGCAGCCGGAGATGTAGCACTAGCAGCTGATGCACCTCCTACCGAGGAAAAGGAGGAGGAGAGTGATGATGTCGTGTGATTCTCACTCTTTGATTAGAGAGGTTTTTTTTTTTAGTGAAAGATAATTGTGCAATCTTTGGCTTTAAACGAGAATTTTGTACTTGAGAGAACCCATGTTTAAGAAGTTTATACCTTCAGAGCTTTGTGTTACTTGCATTTATAGTTCAGTTGCTTTACTTAATTCACATCTAGATGCATCGTGGTAACAATCTGGACGAATTTTGGGAGGAATCCTTGTTGATAACTGGCAATGCCGATGCTGAGTTAATATCAACTTGTTGATGAATGCTGCAATGTCTTTTTGACGTGTTTACCTTGTACTTTTCCGTAGCCAAAGTTGTTTGTGAGAATATTAGTTTAAGTTATATGGCATATTGGGATCTGACAGTCAATGTTCCGAGTTTTTCTTCTCGTTTGTCCCTTCATGGTCTAAGCATTTATCTGCTACAAATGATTCTCTATTTGCTTTCCACGGTATCGAACGTCTTTGTGCTCAGCTATAATGGTGATATAGAGCCAAGATTTTTCGACATAGTTTCTTGTACAATCTGCTATGCTAATCAACTATTATGAAAAATTACTAGTTATGTAATCAACTATGCTAATCAGTTATGCTTTCAATTCAAATGTGAAATAGAAGCTGAGATCACTGTTTTAAACAAAGATTGAGAATATGCTTCCTTTTTTGTTTTCATTAAAACACTAAGCAAAATTGATTTTGTTCAAATTATTTATACATATTAAAGATCTAAACTTTATTCAGAAAAGTTAAAAGACAAAGCATCTTTCTCTAGCTCTAGATTTAGACACAAGATTACACCATTTTTATCTTTTACAAAATGCAAATCAGATGCAAGATGTTTTTGTTGTTGTCTCTTCATCTATTGCTACTCGTTAACATTGAATAGTAATCAAAATACATGTGATGGAGTTCCAGAGTAGAAGAACAGGGCTTTAAGCTTTCGACTTCTTGAAGTGGAAGCTGGCAACATATGGAATTGTTAAAAAGGTCATGAAATTGCAACATTAATAACCTTTAAAAGCAATAGCTTTCAACATTACTTGATCTAAAATTTCTCCGACAAGTTTGTTGTTAACGTCCAATTCGTACCTTTCTCAAAGTAGAATGGGCTTTTTCACCATGAACTGGACCTTGTAAGAAACCTAATTAAATCAGGTTTAGATACAAAGAAACAGACAGAAGCACCTCAATAATTCAAAGGAGGAATTCTACATATCAAATAATTCTAAAATATAATTCAATTTGTTAGGAATATCAATAACATTCATTATATCCAAACCTTTCACTGGAAAATTAATCAAATCAATCACCAATGAATTATTGTACAACTCCAACATCTTGTTTCATGACAAGAATTATTTGTTTTCAACCGTCTAATCATTAGAATAAGATTAGTGATAGGTGATTCTTTACCATGATAGCTAGAATAATAAAAAGAGGATCATATGTGAAATCATTCTAGCAAATTTCTCTTCTTTTTTCAATCTATATCTCTTAAACGAGGGGGAAATGACTACTGATATGATGGGAAACACAGAAATTTTAGCACTTGTCTAAGATAACAATAATATATACTTGGTGTTATTAGGTCAAGATAGGGCTTTAGCATCCAAATCAGTAAATCAAGAGTAAATCCCGTACATCTTCCTCTGTTCCTTTTCTGTTGTAAGTCACTCTACCCCAGAAACGTCAATGGCTTATAAGACTACTTGCACCCACCCATGTTTGCAATAATGATCTCCGATTAATAGTTTTGGAGTATTGTTGTGAAATTCAACACCAAACATAGTCCATAACTTTATCCATCCAAATTGCATCTTTTCATTAACAACAAAAACAAATTAATCAAATCTTTTATTTGAGATAAGGTACTTGAAACCCAATCCAAGTTATTCAAGCACATTATATTCCTAGAAATAGCAAGTCAAAATTATTAACCATCTAAACATTTATAAACTATTATCAACTCTTATTTATTTGTACTGAATTTAAGATTTCATTAACGAAGGCCACGTCCTTAGAAATTTTACTATCTAATTATCCTATTAAACAAAAAGAAAGCTTGCACTATTGTAGTGAGTGCACACTAAAACATAGTTAAGATCACAACATTATACAATATGAAATTCTAACAACAAAATTTAAATTTTGATTTTGCGACTATTCATCTAAACTTGTAAGTATTCTGAAAGAAGAACGAAGGAAGAAACTAAATTCACCTATTTGAAATTCTTCTAATAAAATAGAACATTAAGCAGTTAACAATCAAGTACGAATACTGCCCATTAACTCAAAAAGCCACTTCAATGAATCAAATTCCTAACCTTTATTTAAATTAAACAATTTTAAGTTATGTAGAATAATTCAAAGAAAAAAATAAATGAGAGATTTAACAAATAAAAGAAAGGAAACTAATCAACATAAATTTCGACTTATTCTAGGTCTCAAAAAATAAGATTGGGACGAGAAACGAATTTCTTAGTTGATCAAGACAGCCTTCATGGAGTAAACCACGTTGATGTTGTTTAAGCAATGTGTAAGACTCATTCTCTTCTTTGAGAGTAGAGGTTTCTTTCTCAAGATTATGTATATGATTTTTTTTGACTCAGTGATCTAACAATCAGGAGACAAAGCCCCATCATTGCAAATTGTTAGATGAAATTTCGTTCGTTCATCATCACATTTGTCATAAATCTTAGAATTTTGACTAATTGCGATCAAGTTGTTTGAGCTTGAGGAAGTCTATAGACAACTCATCACCTTGTTAGTTTACTATCCATTTGATTTGCATATATTGCTTTTAACCAAAATTCAATGTGTCAATCGAGATCGATCTAATTTTGTAACTGGTTAGGTCGGCTGTGCCAGGCCCAGGTTCACGCGTCCACAGCCTATTCGCAGGTATTAGTTTCCCATGCAAACGTAAAGACCTACGTAAAGACCTAAACCTAGCATCTATCCCATATATAAGGTACTATTTTGTCATGATACAGGTACGACATTAGAAACCTGATACTCTTTGCTTGTAGCCACCATAACTCTCACCAAAAGACTAACTTGAGCATCGGAGGGGCCTGCCGGTTATCAACCCCCGGCGTGCCTTTATTGTTTTGCAGGTGATTTAGAGTTAACATCGGCCATCTTCATGGATCCAAGCAGTAACGTCCAACCTAACCAGAATTAGGCTGAACCAGTTGGCGCCCACCGTGGGGCCGAGCATCAGGGCACCACGTTCAAAAACACTCAGATCAGTCAGGCGGCAGTAGCCAATCCTGATATAGCCGCCGTCGCGGTACTTGCGCTACAGCGGATGGGTTTGCCGTTACTGGCCACTCTCCCGCCAACACATCACGATTCTCGCACACAATCTTCGCACCCGAATGATCAACCACAGCCTCAGAACCCAGATCAAGAAGAACAGAGCGTAGCCCTGGAGGACAATGCTGAGACCAATTCGCATCCAAACCTCCAGCACCCTTTGGATGCAAATCCTCCTGCACCACAACAAACCTCCCTCACCCGAATTCTACAATCTGTTGATTCGTCAAATTCTACAATCTCAGCAGGGACAACAGCCGACACCCGCACGACAAATTGGTGTGATGACCGATCATCATTCTGCTGAAGCCCTAGAAAAAATCGTAGACAATGGGATCAATGTGGCCATGAATTCCCGTCCGGATCATCCATCAGCACAATATAGCTCTCCCTTTATCCCAGCCATCTTGGATAGCCTCCCTGCGGTCGGTACCAAAATACCGACGCCGGAAAAATATACTGGAAAGACCGATCCTCTGGACTATCTGCAGCACTTCCAATCGATGATGAACCTACATTGTGTTCTGGATGTCATTCAGTGTAAGGCATTCTGTACCGCCTTCCAAGAGGGAGCTCGATGATGGTTTAATAGTCTACCCCCGTGTTGCATTACTTGCTTCGAGAATTTTAAGCTGCTATTCCTCAATCAATTTGCTACAAGTAAACGGCCACAGAAGACCACCTTGGAAGTGATGCAGTTGACCCAAGGAAGGAATGAAAGTTTGCGGGAGTTCATCATTCGGTCTAATAATGAAGCTGTCAAAGTCCCCGACCTCACTTGCTCGTCCATGTTGGCGACACTTATGAGCAACACAAGGGATGAAGAGTTTAAGAAGTCGTTGGCCTTCGATCAGCCCAAGTCTATTCAAGAGATAAGACATCAGGCAGACAAGTATATCCAGCTTGAGGAAGTGTTGAAAAACACAAAACGAAGAGCAGATGATTCTCAAAAGCGACAGAAGGATCAGTCGAGCTGGAGAAAGCCGACCGATCGACAGGGACATCGACGAGAATCCTTCACCCCGCTCAACAGGCGATATGTGGAAGTATTGGCAGTCATGAGAGCAGATGGGGAACCCCTCCGAGAACCCAATAAGTTGAAGTCTCCCCTCAAGAAGAGGGACCTTGATCTATATTACCGCTTTCATAGAGATATCGGTCATGACACGGAGGATTGCTGGGACTTGAAGAAAGAAATTGAACTCCTTATCCAAAGGGAAAGACTGGGTAGATTTTTGAAGCACGGAAAGAATACCGATCGAGATAATGAGGCTAGAATTTATCAGTCTGATAACTGGCGAAGGCCTTGGAGACAAAATGACAGGAACAATGAGGGGAGGCAGGCCAGGAATACGAACGATCGACGCGACGCGAGAGGACAGTCCAGGGCAAAAGGTGATAGAAACACCGGACAGCAAGACGACCGACCGGTTAGGGTCATTAACATAATCTTTGGGGGTAGTGCAGCAGGCGGGTCCACCGTTAAAGGAAGAAAGAGGTATGCCAGGCAGGTCGGTGAAGACTTGACAGCCAAGAAGAAGAAACAGAACGATGGGAGGATATCATTTGACGAATCCGATCTAGATGGTATTAGCTGTCCTCATGATGACGCGCTAGTAGTCAATCTGAACATGGATGGTAATGAGGTGAAATGGGTAATGATTGACATAGGTAGCTCAATCGACCTATTGTATTACGATGCCTTCAAACAGATGGAGATACTGGAGGATCGACTACTGCCAATAGAGGGACCTATCAAAGGAGTAACTAGAGCATCATCTTGCCCCTTTGCCCGAGTCTTTTTGAAAGTAAAATTCGGAAAAAAAGCCGTGTCAGATAGAGAGGGACTTTGAGTTCTTGGTTGTGAAGTTTGTAGGGGCGTACAATGCAATAATCGGACGAGCCACTCAAAACGCCCTCAGAGCAATCGTCTCTACCTACTACCAAGCAATGAAGTTCCCAACATCGCACAGAATCGGTGTCGTCAGGGGTTAGCAGAAAATCGCTAGGGAATGCTACTTAGCGAAAACAAAGACACTAGACGGAGCGGTAGTCTTGACAAGCTTGCTTGACGTCAGAGCTGACGAAGAAACGGAGAGGATGAACCCTGTAGAAGAAACACAGCAGGTCATATTGGATGAAGCAGATCGATCCAAGTTCACAAATCTAGGTTTCGAGCTTGAAGAAGGCCTAGTCAAAGAAATCACAGACTGCTTGGTAGAAAATATATCGGTCTTCGCCTGGGTACCGAGCGATATGCCTGGAATTTCTCGATTGGTCACATCACATTCTCTTGGCATCCGAAAAGATTTCAAGCCAGTTAGACAAAAGAAGCGGTGGCAAAGCAAAGAGAGGCAGGAATTGATTGAGAAAGAGATCGAAAAGTTGCTTAATGCTGGGTTTATTCGAGAAGTCAAGTACCTAGAATGGTTGGCGAATGTCGTACTCGTGAAGAAGAAAAATGGAAAGTAGAGAATGTGCATTGACTTCACCGACTTAAAAAAAGCATGCCTAAAGGACAACTTCCCCTTGCCCAAAATCGATCAGCTGGTAGACTCCACGTCAGGGCATGAACTCCTCAGTTTCTTGGATGCTTTCTCGGGCTACCATCAGATCCAAATGAGTCTCGAAGATGAAGAGAAGTCAGCTTTTATAACCGACCAGGCCACGTACTGTTACAAAGTGATGCCGTTTGGTTTGGAGAATGCGGGGGCCACTTATCAGCAGCTCGTCATGGAAGTTTTTAAGAAACAGATCGGTCGATCAGTTGAGGCCTATGTGGATGATATGGAGGTCAAAAGTAAGACGGCCGCTGAGCATGTGGAAAATCTCAATTAAGTATTCCAGACCCTCAATAAATTTCAGATGAAGTTGAACCCTGAAAAATGCGTCTTTGATATGGCGTCTGAAAAATTCCCGGGGTTTACGATCACACAGAGGGGGATTGAAGCCAATCCAGAAAAGATCGAAGCTATCGTCCAAATGCCCTCACTGCGGTGCTTGAAAGATGTTCAGATATTGATCGGGCGGATAGTTTCTTTAAGCAGATTCGTCTCTAGGATGGGGAACAAATGCCTCCCATTCTTCAAAGTTTTGAGGAAGGTGGATATAACCCAGTTTCAATGGCCGGATGAGTGCAAAAGAGCATTTCAACACTTGAAGCAATATTTGACCAGTCCGTCCATTTTACAGAGCCCCTTTGAGGGGAAAAATCTGATTGTTTATTTGGCAGTCACAGAGGTGATGATCAGCGCAGTTCTAGTTTGATCGAATGGTAGTGAACAATTCCTGATCTACTATGTTAGTAAAGTGTTGAACGGACCCGAAACGCGGTATGCACCTATTGAAAAGCTGGGCCTTTCATTGATAACTACAGCACGGAAACTCAGGCTCTACTTCCAGAGTCACACCATCGAGGTATAGACCGACCAATCCCTCAAGCAGTGCCTTCAGAAGCTCGAAACCTCGGGACGGCTGATAAAATAGGCGGTAGAGCTGGGGGAGTTCGATATACATTATAAACCGCGGACGACGATTAAAGCCCAAGTATTGGCGGATTTTGTAGCAGAAATGAGTCAACCAACCTTGAATGAACTACACCCTACTTGGAACTTATTTGTTCATGGATCATCTAATGCTGAGGGATGCGGGGCAGGAGTGGTCTTGATCAGCCCACACCAGGAAGAAAAGGTGGAGTATGCTCTTAAATTAGAGTTTAAGGCATCCAATAATGGGGCGGAATACGAAGCGCTAATATCCGGTCTTCAATTGGCAAGAGAGATGGGGGTGAAATATTTGAAGGTGTACAGCGATAGCCAAATAGTGGTCGGTCAGGTTACGAGGCAGTACGAGGCCAAAGGGAACAATATGGTCAAATATTTGGAATTGGCGAAGCAGGAGTTCAATAATTTTGAAGAATACTCGGTCAGCATGATAGAAAGGATGCAAAATGCTCAGGCAGATGCGCTTTCCAAAATGGCTTCCGATTGAGATGCAAAAAATAACATTTTGGTCGAGCGGCTAGACCGGCCTAACATTCAGAAAGTCAATGAAGTCCTTGAAGTAAATACCGAGCGATCAAGTTGGATGGAACCGATCAGACAGTACCTCCTCGAGGGAACACAGCCGGAAGAAACCTTAGAGGCCAAGAAACTAAGGGTAAAGGCGGTCGAATATGCGATCGTTAATGACACCCTGTACAAGCGATCTTATGATTGGCCACTACTACGTTGCTTAAGCGAAGAAGAGGCAGAACAGGCAATGGCTGAAGTCCACGAAGGAATGTGCGGAAATCACTTAGGTGGCAGAATGTTGGCTCACAGATTGATTAGACAGGAGTATTATTGGCCGACAATGAAGAAAGACTGCCAAGAGAAAGTTAACCGATGTGAGACTTGCCAGAGAAACAGCAACCTGTCTCACCAGCCGACCGAACGGATGAAAATCGTGAGCCATCCTATCCCCTTTGCTCAATAGGGAATGGATATACTAGGATCTTTTCCTCTTGGTCCCGGGCAGAAGAAGTTTTTAATAGTGGCAATTGAATACTTCACCAAATGGGTAGAAGCGAAAGCGGTCGCCACTATTACTAAGCAGAAAATGGAAAACTTCGTACGTAAGAACATACTGAGTCGTTTTGGGATGCCCATGATCTTGGTTACAGAAAACGGTCGACAATTTGACAATGATAAGTTCAAAGATTTCTGCCAGCGACTAAAGATCAGGCTCCAGTTGACTTCAGTGGCTCACCCTCAAAGCAACGGTCTTACGAAGAACACTAACAAAAAGATAATGAATGCCGTCAAGAAGCGCTTAGATGGATGTAAGACTTAGGTAGACAAAATAGATGAAATATTGTGGGCATACAGAACAACCCCAAATGGGGCCACTGGAGAGACACCGTTCAGAATGACTTTTGGGGCAGAGGTCTTAGTCCCAGTAGAAGTAGTACTGCATAACCAACAAATTGCAAGCTATGAGGAAGAAAGGAACAATGAAGCCCGCAGGGCAGAACTTATGCTTCTCAGTGAAGACAGGGATAGGGCGGCCGCTCGTTCAGAAGCCATCCGACAAAAAGCAATGAGGTTTTACAATAAAAAGGTAAGGCCGAGCGACATAAGGATTGGCGGCTATGTTTTAAGAAAGGCCGAAGCAGCTGAGAAACATCCCGGAAAGCTCGGACAGGAATGGGAGGGACCTTACCAGGTGGTCAAACAAGCCGAGCACGGCTCTTATATCCTGCGCGACACGAATGGCAAGATTCTACAGAGGCCCTAAGTTCTCAAAACCAGAAGACGTTTTATCAATAGATAAGCTTGCTTTATTTATTTATTTATCTTGTACTCTATTGCTACTTACACATTTGTAGTGGGTACCTTTTTTCTGGCCTTGCCGGTCAGGTTTTTTAACGGCCCACGCCCTAGTCAGCATCAATAAAAGGGTTTCAAGTTTCTCGACAGAAAAAGTCTCGTCAAAAGGGGATAAAACGAAAAAACAAGTTGATTGCCATCTACACCGCTCAGCCAGGTTGCCAAGACAGGATCTTGAAACTAGGCGACTCCAAGAACAGAATCTTGGGTCGCTCGGCCTCTACACCGCTCGGCTAGGTTGCCAAGACAGGATCTTGGAACCAGGCGACTCCAAGAACAGAATATTGGGTCACTCGACCTCTACACCGCTCGGCCAGGTTGCCAAGACAGGATCTTGGAACCAGGCGACTCCAAAAACAGAATCTTGGGTCGCTCGGCCTCTATACCGCTCGGCCAGGTTGTAAAGCGATTCCAAGAACAGAATCTTGGGTCGCTCAGCCTCTACACCGCTCGGCCAGGTGGCCAAGACAGGATCTTGGAACCAGGTGACTCCAAGAACAGAATCTTGGGTCGCTCGGCCTCTACACCACTCGACCAGGTTGCCAAGACAAGATCTTGGAACCAGGTGACTCCAAGAACAGAATCTTGGATCGCTTGGCCTCAGTATTGCTCGATCAAATTCTTTCAAACCTAACGACTGATTGGTCTATATTGAACGCGCTAGCTCGCTACATGCTATTCGAAAAGGCAACCTCTCATGCAAAGCTAATGACAGTTTAAAGCTTCATTTACAAAATTGACAAGGCAACGAAGGATAAAAATAAGATTTTTCTTTTACGAATATTTTGCTGGTCACAAGCTCGACCAGATGGGCTTTGGGAGTAATACAATTTAGAATTGTTTGGAAGGAGAGGAGGTCGGCGAAGCACTCAGGACGGGATCAGGATTTGCTGAAGGAACTGGAGAGACACCTTCGTGAGCTAGCTCCTCATCCTCGTCTGAGCTAAGGTCCAACATCTCGTCCGGTAATGCCTTTCTTTCCTTCTCAGCTATCTCTCTCACCTCCTCAAGGGAAAGGCCGAGCTCGGAGGGAAGCATCGGCTCGGCATAATCCTCAAATGAAGGACCATCCGACCCGTCAGAGATGCAAACGCTGTGGCAGTTCCTTAAGATGGAAAGAGCCAGGTCGCAGGCGAATTCCTTGCATTCCTCGTGTAAAAACCGCTCTTTCCATCTCTTGATCGCTTCGATCCTTTCCTCTTTGATGGAGCTCCACAACTCCATCACTCTATTTTCAGCCCTCAGCTTGTCCCTCACCGCTTCATGGCAGTCATGGAGGATTTTTAAACGAAGCTCCTCCTCCATTTTCGCCCTAGCGTTGGCATCGAGCGCTTCCTCTCGCAACGCTCGGCATTCACTTTCCAGCTCATCCCTGGAAGCGACCACTCTGCTCTTCTCCTCCTCCCCCGAAGCAAGCTGAGCCTTCAGCATGTTCTTATCCTCCGTCAAAACGCGCTTCTCCTCCTCCACCGAAGCGAGTTGAGCAGCCACAACATTCTTCGCCTCCTCAGTCTCTGAAAGTTTGGCCCTCAAAATACGGACCTGCTCGTGAAGATCTTTGACTTCCCGGTCTAACGATCGGGAGACTCCATCGAGGCAAAGGAGAGCACCAGACCCTGAGAGGAAGAATCCTGTTTAAAAAAAAGCGAGGAGGAAGTTACCCTTGTGCAGCTGCGCACGAGACTACCCAACAGCTCCTTATTGTTTAAAGCACCCAAAACCTCCTCGTCCCGGGGAGGAACAACCTTCTGGGCAATTTGGAGGGACACGTCGATGTCCCTAATCGATGCAGTCTTATCTAGACTGATCGTGGACATCCACTTCCCAGATCCGGTCGCTTGCTCCTTCCTTTTGCCTTTCTCCTTTTCCTTCTCCTTTCCTTTCTCCCTGCCTTTATCCGATGGGCAGGGCGGTCGGTCGAGAACCCGAACGGTTTTCTTCCTCTTAAGAGGTGGCTCCACCTCTTCCTCTTCCTCCTCTATAACCGTTAGGCCCTCACCTGCCGACCGGGTCATCGTTGCTAGCTGTTCAGGGACAGTTGCCAAAACAAGTGCTGCAGATGGCTCGGGAACAGTAGGACGAGCGACGTCCTGTTCGGAAATAGTAAGCTGAGCGACATCCACGCTGGCCTCCCCTTTCTTGTCCTGCCCCTTTGTCTTTGAAGAGGGCCTGGCAGCTTTGCGCTGACCTCTAGTAGAGTTGGAGAACCCGGCGAAATTGCTGAGCCTTGCCATGGCTGCGCAGCAATAAAAACATGTTAGAAATTGAAACCAATACTTATAAATACAGAAAATAGTTCAACCACGAGGAGTCAACCAGAGGGGGCAGTTTCTTCTCCTAGCCCGCTAATTCGGGGCGGGGGGTCGATTAGGAATTAATCGGCCGAGGCCCCCCCGCGATATCCCAGAATGAGATTATCGAAGTCATACCGACCGAGCGCCTTAATGCGATCGACCACCTCCCACTCCTCCCTAGTAAGAGACAAGCTCGACGCATTGTTCCATCGCTCGGCTAGAGGATATCTCCACGGCTGGGACTCAAAGGAAGATCCCGGAGGCCTCACAAAAAAGTACTTCGTCCGCCAAGCTTGGATTTTTGAAGCTGTCCTGGCCGGGCGATAGCGAGCATCTCTATACTGAAGATGAGGGACCCCGACCCAACACTCGAACTCTGGTTCATTCTTAAAAAATGGCGTAGGATACCGACCGAAGGGGGACAGTCGAACTGATAGCACAACAAGACCAGACTGTTAATGAATCTCCATCCATTCGGAGAAATTTGGCTCGGCCTCAGTTGGTAGGCGACGCACACCTCGTCAATGATTGGGGCACACGGAAGCTTCATGCCACCGACCGAAAAGAAGTTGTCAGAAATAGCAAAACACCCTCCAAAATTGTTGTGGATCCGCTCATTCTCGGAGGCCAGCCTAGGTCCCCAGGATAAAGGGATATTGTTCCTAATAATCGACCTATTCAACTCCCTTGCGGTCATCGTCGATTTGTCTTTCGGTGGCTCCTCAATGACCAACCCATCCTTCCGGTCACTCGTCGTGGCTCCCTCAATCCCCCTCACCTCCGACATCGCCACTACTTCCGCCACTACTTCAGGCGGCCCGACTATTTGCGAGGCCCTATCGGCGGTTTCATCCCTAGGACTAACCCCACTTCTAGGACTGGTTGACAACATGCTTACAAAAAGGAAACTTAGAGGATGAAGCTAGGAAAAATGACGTACCTAGTTTGGTGATTGAAGTTGGGAATTTGGACGACGGTGGAAAGAAAATTCCGGTGACTGCAGGCAAGAAGATGCAAATGAAAGCAGAATAGAAGCCGGAGAACAAAACAAGTGTGAAGAAAATCTGTAGTTTGTCGATCCCGAGCATTTATAGAAGATCGGTCAAACGGACGCTCCAACCAACGAACGATGCGTGGAGGAAATCCGAGCCGAACTCAAACACGTGGCAAAATCTGAGCTGAGGTGAATTAGGGTTGTTCGAAATCCGAAGCGGCGCAACAACTGAAAGGACGCACCTGACAGCTGCACAGTAGTTAAAAGGATACACCTGACAGCTGCGCAGCAGTTAAAAGGACGCCCATGACAGTCTGTCAGGGGACGTGAGTCATCAGTAATGATTACACCCGGCGTTTTGCTCAGGCCTCGACGACCAATCGATCGGCCTCGCCATTACACTCGCCCGACCGACCTGCCGTATTGCTATAGCCAATCGATCGGCCTAGTCATTACTCTCGATCGATCGGCCTGGTCGTTACAAGCTGCTAAGTCGATCAAATTGCGACAATTGATCGATCGGGCCTAGCACGAGCTGCCTTGAAGACACGCTATACTATCCTTATGTACTCCTTCGACCCTTCTCTTAGGTCAGACTCGAGGAGTAGGGGGCTTATAGTTAGGCCGACTGTGCTAGGCCCAGGCCCAGGTCCACGTGTCCACGACCCATCCGCAGGTGGTAACCTCCCATGCATGCGTGAAGACCTACGTAGAGACCTAAACCTAGCATCTATCCCATATATAAGGTACTACTTTGTCATGATACAGGTACGACACTAGAACCCTATTATTCTTTATTCCTTGCCCCCAAAAACCCTCACAAAAATATTGACTTGAGCGTCGGAGGGACTTGCTGGCAATTAACCCCGGCATGCCTTTTGTTGTTTTGCAGGTGTTCTTTACCTAAGGGTCAGCAGAATCATGGATCAAAGCGACAACGTCCAGCCCTATCAAGATCAGACAGAACCAGATAGCATGTGGAAGAACATAGAGAAATTATGCTTTGTTTTTGCTTATACATATATACATACACACACACACACACACACACACACACTCACACGCACACACACACACACACACACACACACACACACATATATATATATATAGATATAGACACACCGAATCCTTTTGTTATTTTATACACATATACACACACATATATATATATATACACACATACACACACACACACACACACACACACACATATATATATATATAGATATAGACACACCGAATCCTTTTGTTATTTTACAACCATATGCGAGTGCGTAATGATTTGCTCTCAAAACAAAATAATATAAAGTAAGATATATCATTTTAGCATGCCTAGTGCTCTAAATACTAAATTTTATACACAACTAGT
>JAOTAZ010000219.1:14275947-14287079 GCA_025629785.1 Erythroxylum oxycarpum
AAATTATATTAAATATTAATTTCTTATATATGCAAAATTTTGTAATTGTAAATATTTATCTTTCCTTAAATCTATAGCTTCTTTTGCATCTCAATATAAAAAATATAAATAGCTTTTGTTTGTTTAAATGAAACAGATTGGAAAGTTTAGATTATTATCCTAATAATATTTTTACATCTTATTCATTATTTGATGATTATTGATAGTTTTACATTTTATTAATTACGTATTTTTAATTAAGTGAAACTAAATTGATTTCTTATGAGATTTTAAGAGGAGAGGTGCTAGAGAGAAGAAGTTGATAAAAAGTTTAAAATAAAATAATTACTACTTATCAAGTCACTACAACATAGAAGGGTATTGGCAATAAAATATAACGTCACTTAAAGAAACAAAATTTGTTGCAAAATGTATTTAGTGACTAAAAAAATTGTTGAAGAAATAGTTGCAAAAGCCCGGTAGCAAAAAATTATCTATGACATTTTAAAGAAATTGTCTCCTAAAAATTTTGCTACGATCATTATTTCGTCGCTAATAAGAATATAAGACGAGAGGAGAAATAATCATAAATCACTTATTGTTACGTTTAGCTTTGATAAGCAAAGGTAATTAGCTTCAATAACTTAGGCGTAGATAATAGTGTTTACTGACGATTAATTTTCGTAGCAGAATACGTTTAGCTACGAAAATTAAAGTGTAGCTAAATGTTATTAAAGACGTTTTAGAAAGTGTAGCTAAAAAGATTTAGTGATGATTTTATATTTGTAGCTAAAAAATTTTAGTGATGAATATTTATTTTAATTTGCCTTCCTTATTACCAATTTGATATTTAATTGTAATTATTAACAACATTTTTAGTTCATGTTATTGATTTTAACATGGTTTGAATTATTATTTAGTCACATTTTGTAATTATTGTTAGTGACATATTGTTTAAATAATAATAAATTAAAATAAAATAAAATATTTCATAATTAAAAATGAAATGTATTTTATACAAAAATATGTAATTAAATGTTAATTAAAAAACTTAAGAAAAAAATTATCAACAAACTAAGACTCCTCATGGTCATTACTACTGACATATTGCGACCTAAGTATTTGTTTGATCATATTTTTTGGCTTGGTCTATTCTCTTTCAATACAATCTAGTTTTTGCTCATTACGTTGTAATTTTTCTTAAATATGATTTAACTGTTTTTCATTACATTGTAACTGAGCCTTAAGCAACTGATTCTCCTCTTAAAGCGTCGTTACATATGCTGGTTGTGACGATGATGAACCAACTGGCTTAGAGTCATGCTCAAGACCTTTCATATACCCTGATCTTATACCAAGGACATTATTGCAAATGTCATCTACATCAAGCTCATTCCTATTAAACAACGTTCTCTGCAACAACTCCTGCATCTTGTCCTACAATTTAAAACACAAAATCGAGATATAATTCAAATATTATGACTTAGTATTACATAAATAAATAAACTCTAAAATTAAAATTTTTATATTTACATAATTATTTTGCGCCTCTTCAAATGTCCAGCCTTCACCTTTCTTATAGTGTGTCAGCTTGTAAAGTATGATCCTATCACACTCTTGTTCATGCAGTTGAGTTTGACTCTATTAGATGAATAAAAAAATTGGAACACAATAGATCATATTGCATTAACTAATAGAATAATAACTTGTAAATATTGCACTAACAAATTCTTGTTGTACGACAACAAATGATTTGGAGTTGGTGCTTTGAGGAGTTTCCATTTTTGCTCGGCTAGCCTTGACTTTCTCACACTTTTCTTAAATAAAGAGAAGAAATAATCATTAAATGCAAAAACAAAATTAATGAAAGGATATGTGAGAGAAAGAAGACAAATTGGAACATTCGCAGAGGCCCAATAATCACACATTTGACTCCAATTTTCTGGAGTTACTCGTTTTGGAACATATCTCTTTGCCTTCTCATCCAAACGAAAAGACTTTTAGTATTTATGAAGTCGATAATGATGATCCTTTGCCCTTTGTTTCAATAGTGAACTTACACAACTTGAAACTTCAGTGTTCTCGATATCGACGATATTGAGCTTCATCTGTAAATAATATGTATAAGTTAACTTACTCTTTAAATAAGTAAAACCATAATGTATATAATAAAATGAAATAAAAAATTACCAAAACTTTGTCCAAAGAATTATGTAGCATGTTGTCTTCCTTCAACTGCATAGCATGTTGAAGGTATGGCAATTCATTCTTGACAATGACTCTCAACTCACTGGACAATTTTGATGATTGGATCTTATCAACAGGACGATGTTGTATCGGGTCAATATGTACAGACAACTTGTTGTTCATTGCAACTTAAATCTTTTAGTGATACCTTTACCTTTTTTTCTTATGCCGATATTGGAACCTAACAACAAAAGAATAATGATAGGAAAAAACATATTAAACATGTAAATATATATTTGAGCATAACTGTAAACACTAAATATAGGTGGTTAACAATAACAAACCTAAAGATCCCTCAGCATTATTTGAGGTAGATATTGGTTATTATTGATTGCCTTCATCGAAAGGGTTGGATTGATTTAGTTATTGTGGGGAAGGAACATATAGGTGCCACCCTTTTTCCCTTGTTCCTACCAGGTCCCATTATATTGAATATCTATAAATGGAATATCAACATAACACATTATCTTTACTCAAACATCAACATTCTACATGAATATAAGTTAAGCACAAGTAAAAACTAAACATTCAGCATAAATATAAATCAAACACCAGCATTCCGTATAAACATAAGTAAATCATCAACAATATGTATTGATTCATCCTGAATAAACATAAGTAAAACATCAACAACATAACTCAAATATGAACATAAAATTTGAAACAATATAAACAATTTATTTACATTTAATCATCATGATTAAGATTTTGAAAATCATCATCATTAATTACATTATGATTGGATTCTTCATCATTAATATATTCGGCCAAAGTATCATCATTATCATTTAATTCGTCCTAATTATAGTCTTCATCTGTTTGATTGAAAAAATTGGGTTGGACTTCATTCAGTTTTACTATGTTTAGATCATCATCTTTCTTATGGAATGATGATATATCTAAATCTTCTATTCGAATGGCTTCATTATTGAACTCCAATCCAATCTCTTGATAAACTTCATCTGCATCCTTATTGAATTGACTATTATCCCTTTTCCAAAAATCAAAGACATTTAGATGTTGAAACTTTTGAACAACCTTCCAATTGCTACCCAATATAGTATCGTTGGGGGTAGAAAACGTGCTTTACTTAACTTGCAAGGACAAATGGATCACTATCATACCATGTCTTACTCACATTAATGCTAGTAATATTCCCATTCACTTTAATGTCAATAAGATTAAACAATATGCACTTAAATAAAACAACATTCTTGTCTTTGATGTAGAGTAACTCCATTATTTCAGAGATGACACCATAGAAGTCAATAAATTCGTCTTCATGGCATCTCTTAACAACAACCCCATGATTTTGACTTCTAAGTCAACTATCTCGATCTTGTATGTGAAATCTCACCCCCATTAACAATGCAATATGTATATTTTTCCCACAAATATGAGACCCACATGCCAAACTATATAATGTTGTTATCGATTTTTGCTCATTACGGTTAAGCGTATCATCTGTATGAGAAAATGAATTTAGAATTTATTCTAACATATAAATTGTCATAAGTTAATAATATGTAATCAATATGTAACTTACTCAATTTCTAAATCATAATACAAACTTCAGCTTATGTCTTTCTTCAACATTAATAATCCCTTTGTTGGGAATGGACTATTTGAGCTCTCTATTTAAAAAAGTAAATGACAGTAAGGAAATGAGATTCAATAAACCAAATTCTAATATGATTGTTTGAATTAAAAGGAATATACATACTCCATATATATATCAACTTTTTTGCAATTGTTCAAATATACCAATAGGCGGTTTGGAATTCGTCTTTAGTTAACTCCATATATTTACCCACACCAAATGACCTAACTTTTGGGGAGAAAATTGATAACCCACCCTCTTTATCAAAATCAAAGTTACGTTTTGTTTTATTAAATCCTGTCTCCACATCACATAAGTACATTAAACAAAATGTCAAGCATTCGTTTACTATATAAGCCTCTACAATAGACCCATCAGGTTAAGCTCTATTACTAACATAATGCTTAAGAGAGCATAAAAACCTTAACAAAATATAAAATATTAGGAATTGTTAATAACAAATAATTTCTAGACAAGTAAAAGTTAATATGAATTACCTTTCAACTGGGAACATCTGTCGAAATTGAACTAGTCCACAAAGTTTTGCTGCATATGGTAAGTGAATTGCCAAATGAACCATAACATCGAAAAATGATAGGGGGAATACTAGTTCAAGCTTACATAGAATCAAAACTATGTCTTTTTCCATTTTGTCAAACTCTTCAACTTTAAGTGTCTTGCAACATAATTGCTTAAAAAACTCTCCCAACTGACCCAAAGTTATGGACACATCCTTCGACAAACACCCACATATTTCAACAAGAAGTAATCGTTGCAAAAGTACATGATAATAATGGTTTTTGAACCCTAATATTTTCTTTTTTTCTTTAACATTCACACAAGGACCTATATTTGATGCATACCCATCAGGAAACTTGACTAATTGAAGACAGAAAGATTGTTTCTCCTTTTTTTGACATGTTGTAATAAGCAGGGAAATAATGTATGTCCCATCAACTCTTCTTTTCAAATGCAAGTCTTTTCTAATATTCATGGCTTCCAAGTCAAGTCTAGCCTTAATTGTGTCTTTCGATTTCCAATCAATCCCATCACAGTTCCTAAAATATTCTCACAAATTTTTTCTCAATATGTATCACATCAAGATTATTCCTCAACAGTAATTCCTTCTAATATGCCAAATTGAAAATTATGTTTTTTTTTTGTCTAATTGAGTTCAACGTCATTTCTATTTCGCTTTATATTACTTGAGTGTTTCCCAGGTGTAATATCATCCAAATGTGATAGCTGGTAAAAAATATCATCACCAGACAACTACAATAGAGCTTCACCCAATTTTGCTTTGCCATTGAACAATTTACTTCTTCTTCATCTATGCCCATGTTCAAAAAAACGATGATAGTTGTGTAACATATTTTATTTCATAGCCTAATTGAATAAGTTTGACGATTACATATAGAACAAGCCATATACCCTTTAGTACTCCACCCAAACAAATTCCCATAAGCTGGGAAATCATTTCTAGTCCACAAAATAACGACATGCATTCTAAATGTTTCACTTTAGACAACATCAAAAGTTTGTATTTCAAATTCCCATAGATCATTTAAGTCATCAATTAATGGTTTCATATAGACATCGATATCCTTATCAGGAGCAATAGGACTTGGAATAAGCAAAGACAATAATATAAAAGGCTCCTTCATGCACTTCTATAGAGGTAAATTGTATGGCACTAAAATTATCGGCCACATGCTATATTAAGTACTTATAGTACTGAAAGGATTAAATCCATCTAAGGCCAATCCAAGTCGAACATTATGACAATCCTGTGCAAACCATGGAAACTTTTTTTATCAAATTCTTTCCATGCCATTAAGTCTACTGGATGACTCATGATGTTATCATCAATGTGTTTCTCTTTATGCCACCTCATATCCATCACTATTTTTTGTGACATAAAAAGTCTTTGTAGCCGTGGTTTAACAGGTAAGAATCGAAGGATTTTATTTGGTATCTTTTTCCCTCTCTCATTGTCCACTTGCCACCTTGATGTACCACAAATCGGACATTGCTGAACGTCTTTACTTTCCTTCCCAAATAGAAAAGAATCATACTTACATGCATGAATTGAAATATATCCTAATGCAAGGTCCCTTAACAATTTCTTTGCATCATAGTAAGATTTCGACAATTTGTGTCCAATAGGTAATGCATCATTAAGTAACTCAATTAACATGTTAAAAGACTCGTTACTCCATTTATTATAGACCTTCAAATCCAACAACTTGACAACAAAAGTTAGTTGTGAGAAATTTGAGCACCATGGATATAATTCTTCTTGAGCAACTTTTAATAACTTCCCAAAATTATCTTTATTTATACTACCAATTATGTTAGGCATACTCATTTCATTCATAGTCTCCATATAATTCCCATAATCATCTAACATCTCGTCAATCCCATCATCACCATCAACATTAACATCATAATCATCTACATCATTATTGTTATTATTATCATAACTTGTATCACCACTTCTATGACAACTTACTTCCTTATATTCACCATGATAAAGCCATAGACTATAGAATTTATCTATACCTTGGATTAACAAGTGATTATATACCACATCTTGACTTTGAAAGTTGACATTTAAGCAATTGATGCAAGGAAAACGAGTATGACATTCATCACCCATTTGATGTTGTACAAATTACATAAAACTCTTAACTCCTGTGTATTCAGTTGACCATTTCCGATGAGACATCCAACTTTTATCCATGTAGCTGTACAATTAAAGAAGATAATTGAATTATTTAATGCATTTCTTGTTCAAAAGTACATAACAGTAAAAGTTACTATTAAATAAGGTATGTGGCGCTGTTTATACATGTGAATTGATGAAGGGACTTCTTATTGTGGCTACTAGGCTCGTGGAATTTTTCACCTATAAGCCTCATCGGAGTTGCATCACCAGTTTTCAACCTATATACCATCCTATGTTTCTAGGAATATTGCATACTAGTACACAAAACTAACACATTATTTGCATTAACACAAAACCATAACAAATCCTGCATGAAGTTTATACAAAAAAAGTTCGTAAGAAAAGAAACACTATGGTACATGACGTTATTTATACTTATGAATCGAGAAAAGGACTTCTCGCTGTGGCTCTTAGGCTCGTGGAATTTTTCACTTATAAGCCTCATTAGAGCTATATCACCGGTTTCCAGCCTATATATCATCCTAAGGGTTTATTATGCCTTAATGTTTCAAACAATACCCATATTGTGAATGCAATCCTTATTCAATTATTACGTGACAATAAAAGTTACTACTAATGAGAGCTTTATGTTAAATCAAAACTTTATGTTATGATCAATGATACTCAGAATATTATTAAAAAATTTCTCACAAACAAATTTTCTCACAAACACTCCAATTAGTAAAGCAAAACATATTGTGGATAGGTTGGACGACTTACCTGGATCGACAGATAACCTCAAACTACAAAGGAAGACGTCGAATGATTATGGATACTCTTAAACACAAAACAGAGCCTGCAAAATAAGGGAATTTCGTATTTAATATAATACATTTGTTCTTTATCTTTTCATTTTTAAAAGAAATTATTATTAACTGTAAATATAGTTCATCTTATGTCACATTAACTAAAACTCTAACCAATCTTAAGCAAATACGATTTTAGACTTAAGTTATGTTCTTTGATTATTATGTATAAGAAGGGACATCATCAAAATAAATTATAACATGGGAAGGTAGGTCATATGATTCCTTCAAATATATAAAATCAAATTACACAAGGAAACAACATTTTTAGCTAGCTTTTTGCCTAGATTGTCCTCTTATTATTGATCATCAAAAACACCTAAAAGTATTATTAGCTTATTTAGATTGTAAGCATAGAAAATTAAAAAATAAAGAAAAAGAAAAGAGGGACTTGTACATAGACATTAACGTTTAATGTACAACTTTAATAACTCTCTTTTCTCACAAGGTAAACATCCCACATGGGTTTCATAATATCCAATATGTGCTTGCAAAGAAAAGGATAGATGCATATTTCACTTCTTCTTACTGTACTTAAATTAAAGTTGGACAAGAAAGAAAATTACATGCATTAAAGAAGACTTTGTGTGCACAATAATTTTCTCCACCAAAAAATTAACAAAACTATTCACATTTAACATTATACCAATGTGTAACCACTTTTCAACATTTCAAATTTAACAAAACATAATGAATTTAAACATGAAAACATTGTAAAAATGATATCAATATCATTCAAGAATTTCTTTGATCACCTAATGTGTAGTCACATATCAGCCTAAATTAACAAAAACACTTCATTATTTTCCCTTTCTTCAACCATAATAACACATATCCACTACATTTCAACCATTATCATCAACAAATAAGGCAAACAACTCAACATTTCCCATAAAAAGGGACCCATCGTTATCGACATATGCATTTGGTGTTTATTGTAAGACCCAAAAATGAAAGCAACACCACCCACCAGTTGGAGACAGAGCACAAGGAGACGATGGATGACAGAGAGAGGAGAAGAAAGTTCTTTCACTGACGGTGGGGTGTGAGCGAGTTTCGACAATTGGAACTCTGTGAACAGAGGAATGGACAAAAATGAAAAAGAGGGAAGAAGAGGAGTCTCGTGCATCTATGTTTAAACATATTGGGTCTCAAATTATTTTTTTGTCATCCGTTACATTTGGCAACGAAGATAAAATTCGTTGCCAAAGCTCAAATTTACCTACCAAATTAAATAAACGTCGCAAATTCTGCAATATTTTGCTACCAAACTAGATAAACATCACGAATACTAAACGTTTTTCATAAAAAATTTTATTTTGGTAAAATGATTAATATGAAGTACTCATATTGCAATCAAAGTTTTTCACTAATATTTGTTTTATAGTTATATATGCATCCAATCATTAACATCATGTTTGGAAATTATTTATATTTAATGTTGATTACTATTTACAAAAGAATATTGGAAAATATTGTTGCCTAGCTTTCATTTGTTATAAGTTAACTTAATAATATTTTCAAAGAATATTTTATTTTATTATAAATCAATGTGATTAAGTTCTAATATTTTCAAACAATATTATGGAGGTCGTTGAGGTATTGTAATAATAATTTTTTCTCTATGTGTAATAATAATTATATTACGCAAAGGTGACAACAAATTTGGTAATGTCTTCAACTCGGCAATGATTTTTTTTTGTTTTTATCAATATTGTACTATATTTCTATATTTCTTCTGACAAAATGGATAACGACATCGTTTACCTTAATAAGAAACAACATCGTTTTGTATTAGGTTTTTATCACTACTTCAACAAACCTCTCTTCATTTTCGTGTTAGCCGTCAACATTCCTCTACAATCACAGTCCAATAACTATTGTCCGCTCTCTTGTGTTTATCTCCTGTATTGTAGTCACACTGTCAAAGAACCATCCTTAAATGTATTGTTCTTTTTTCAAACCCTCTATCTTACGTTAAGTTTAATTTATACCTCCTTAAATGTATTGTTCTTTTTTCAGACCCTCTATCTTACGCTAAGTTTAATTTATACCTTTAGGTGTTTATTGTGAGTTCTTAATTTTGCATTTTTTGTATGAGTTGTGTTTATGGTTATGTTTCGAAGATGATTTGTTCTCTTTGTTAGTTGTTTATGGGTTGACTTCTTTTTACGACATTTAACGCTTCCCTCAAGAAAGCTCGCTAATTTTTTTATGAAAGGTTTGAAATAGTATTTGACTTTTTTTAATTTGTATTAATAGTAATATAACCCAATATAGATAATACTATATTTCTACATAGTCATGTTTAATCTACTTTAAATTCTAAAATTTTGACATGATACAAAGGGTAAATAGATTACTATTATTTTAATAAAGGTAACATTCATCTCATTACGCATATTGAAGATGTATAAGTACTAAATTGTAGTACTTTAACTTATCATCAAAATTGGAGTTGAACATAATGAATTTTATTCAAAATTCACATTTGCATAATGTAACTCTTAATATAATTAATCAAGAAATGTCATCATAGCGACTAGTTTCCAATGGTAGAAATTCATTTAGTTAGGAGGATTGTGGCAAAATTGTCCCTACTGAAGAAAAAATAATGCAAAACAAATTCCCTCTTCATACACTAATAATTGTTTGTCATCCATGGCTGATCTTCTTCTTCAAGATTTTTAGTATCATCCGAACTATATCACTTTCCTTATTATGTAGATCTCATTTCTTGTTATGAAGCTATTATATATATTCACATTTGATGGTATATAATATATATTGTGTTAAGCTTCCTTGAATCTTCAAGATAACATCTATGGCCATGGAGGCAGGGCCGATGTCACAATGGTCCATAAAGGATTAGGAAAATCGGTTGTTTTGGAATATTCGTCGACTCCAAAGACTTGGTCTGGTCATTCAGGTATGCATGTGTTCTAATTTGGGTTCGTTAAATGGTTTCACTAAACTACCAATCTAAGTATGAAACGTATCATACTGGTAGTTCATCAGAAGAAGTTGTCTTTCATACTAAATCTGGAGACTCATTAATTGTATCCTCTAGAAGTTTAGTTATAATGAAGAAGCTGTTAGAAAAGGGTGTCAAAAATCCTACACCTGAGGGAAGATCTTTCACTATTTCAATTGGTGCCTTCGAATGTGCAAGGACCCTTCTTGGGAATCCAAACATAGGGAACTCATTTACCTTTACTGACTCTCATGTCATTTGGAATCTAGAAAAACAATTATATCAATGTCATTTATTGATGGAATCAACTGGACTCAAATTTAAACTTTATTTATTGTTCTATTTGTAAGAATTTTTCAAACAACCTCTCTACTAGTTAGAAGTAAGGCTGCGTACTATTGTCGTTGTTATTGTTGTTGTTCTAGGTCCATAAGAATTATTAACCTTGTAATTAAAAGTTTGTACTAATTACCATATATCATTATATTATATTGATGCCATTTCCATAATTTTTATAAATAATTATTTTATAAAATTTTGGAAATGGTATCAATATATTATTTTATTGTTACTAAATATTAATGATTAATACTACCTTTTTTCTTAAAATTATGATATTTTTGCACTACACCGAAAATGACATACGGTAACAGGCTATTAAATATGAATGGTAACACTAATGAGTATGCTATGACAGCCTATGTCACTAAAGATATAATGCTTTAGTAACATTTTTGATATGTTATTGTCGAGTTTAATATGACATTTATTGATAGCTATAAATGCGTTTATATTACA
>JAOTAZ010000219.1:14401002-14411479 GCA_025629785.1 Erythroxylum oxycarpum
TCCTACTAGAATTAGGACTCTTATATACTATACCACATTAGGGATATAAAAGGGAGGGTTAACATATGTTTTAGGCATCCCGAAAAGCATTATTTTAATAAAGTTTACGCAAGAAATTTTCCTGAGAGAGAATGTCTTTTCTTGTTGATTAAATGCTAAGTTTTATGCTTAGATTCGGTTATGAGATTAACCTAAAATCTCTATCTAATTACTTCCGCTGTGTCATCGAAGTATTGATGCAACATAATCATACCACTCAATAAAAGCCCCATTCACTCAGACAAAGAGAACCTTGATCGCTGCATAATAAAACAAAAGGGTAGTCTAAAAGTAAAGAATATAACGATACTGTTGGGTCCATCTAGTCATCATCACCAGTAGCTGCAAATTTCTGCCCCTGAGAAGTAGTCTTGTTGGCAGCCTGAAGAAAAAGGGAACAATTTTAACATAATTAACAAGTTCAACCATGATTACCAGAGCAAAACAAAACCCAAAAATTTGAAATATTGTTCAAAATCCATGTTGGTTAAAACAAGAATGAAGCTTTTGCACAAGTAAACACTAAACATGTTACTAAAAGCAAAATGCACCTGGTTGGCTTCACTTCCATCTTTTGTTTTCTCTCTTCCTCCTTCAGCTTGTGCTTCAATTCCCTTTTGAGCACACTAGCCAAACATATAGCACACGCAATAACAGAAAAAGCCAACATGGCAATCCATGGGATCGTAAAGAATAAAGCTTTTAGAACAGAATCAGTTAAACAGAAAACAAAGGGAGACAATAACTCACTTCTTGCTGATAGTCTCTCCACAAGCAGGAGGAATGGAGTTCGTAGTTAAGCCGGAGACAGCTTTGGCTATGTCTTCAACGAATGCAGAGTCGGAGCCTTCCACTTGCCTTGTGAAACTGGTTACTCTCTGCTGAAGTTTGCTAGTTTTGGAGGCCTACACGTATTCTATAATTACTAATCACTAATTACTTCACTCTAACTGTTCTAATGATCTTATTCTTACGCCTAAATAAAATATTAAGTGTGAAGTTGATACGGGTTCTGACTATAAATTTAATTTCATAGAGAGTAAATGAAAAGGGCACATAAAGCACCTATTTTTTTTACTTTTTTTTACACTGTAAGTCAGCTTCTGAACCTAGTTACCAAGGAGCTGTCTAAAGCTTGGCTGAATGGCATTTGCCCCCACACAAGTGAAACGTCAATTAAGACTCAAAAGAGGTGTGGTAAGCCTACAATTGATAGGTCTTCTTTTATAGAGCTGGACGTCCAAATGTATCAAATTTAATGAAGCATAAACCCTTAAAAGAAAAGGAACAAATTACCGTGATCCATTTGCTCCAGGTGTAAGAAGATCGTAATCCAACTAAAACAGCAACACCATAAGCAACTTCTAGCAGTGCAATACAGGTCCAGAATACCTGAGCAAGATCAATTAGGTGCAAAACAAAGGAACTAGATACTCTATTAAGAGAAAGCATATATGTTGAGAGCTAACCCATTTTTTTTTCCCAAGCTCACTGTAAAGGTTCGTATGCCATATACCTTATCACCTTCCATATCAGGAATATCCTACACAAAATACTATTTCAAGTCTATAAAGAATATATAGTGAATGTGTTACCAATTTAAATTTTTTTTAAGAATATATAGTGAATGTGTTACCAAGTTAAAAATTTTCTTCCCTTAGGAATTTTCTATCACTGAAATAAAATTGTAATAACAGTTACCTTAAATAAGGCTATAACAACTGAAAAGAAGCTCATGAATGCAGTTGCAAAAATTAGAGGCCTTGAGTAGATAGCTGGTCTTCCATACACATGAGTCTGGAAATTGTCAAGACAGGTATTTAAGTACTTCAAGCATATTCCAGGAACAAAAAAGAAAAGCACCTATCATGCAATTTAATGAATCTCTGCTATGAACAGATTCTTGTGCTCACGTATGCTAGACACCTCTTGAGACCTCATTGAGCATGGCTGTAGCCAGAAAAATCAATTTAAAGAGTACATTCCCTTTTGTGATGGTCAAGAATTGAACACCAGCCTTTAAGGCACTACCATGAAAACAAGCTATATTTCTATGTGTTTTGAGGAAACTTTTTCAGAATCCCAATGGTAACACCTTTCTTGAGAAAATAATTTTTCCTACACTTTAAATGTCTAATAACACAAAATGTGGGAGAAAAAAAAAACCTGCATATGCAGATAGAAGGCAAGTTGAACAATCACTGCCCTAACAGCAACGATGCACATTGCTGCAATGACTGCAAACCTTTTCCATCTCAAAAGTGGCAACTGAACAATCGCAGCTTGTAAAGACCATGAATTAGAAATCTATGGTTTATCATATTAAAGCATCACATAGATATTCAAACATGTGACCAATTGAAAAATAATGAAAGAAAGTTCAAGTTGTTAGAAGGACATAAGACTTATTCTGCTCCAATAGTATGGTCAGAAGTCCAAGATTAAGCGAAATAAGTGATAAAGGAACTAATGTTCAAAAGTATTTATAGTAAATGATAGCAACTGTATAAATTTATGTTAATAAGAATAGTTTGTTGTCTCCTGGTTAATAAGAGAAACCATTCAAACTACAATGCAGAAGATGAGGTACAGTTTCACTAGACGCAGCATCAATTGACCAAAATAAGTAGGCATCTCTAGCATCAACTTTTTGAGTTAAAAACTTTGTTATTTACCTGCTTTTCAGTTGCTATTGCTATTTACCTGCTACTGCAATAAGTTTTCCAGATTGATAGACATTAATTGTGACCAGATGAAAAGACGTAGAGAAATTTATACATATATTTCCCCATTTACATTTTTCTCCATTTTCAAAATAAAACTCGAACGGTAAGAACTAAGTTTAACAAAAAAATATTTTTTTCCCTTAGTATATTGTATTTCTTTTGAGTGAGGCTGTATTGTGCTTTGCTCACACAACTATATGAATGCTATGAGAAATTCATAGTGTACTAAAATGCACTTACATTGATTGAATATGCTGTTCCATGAACAAAACTGATGAAAAGTGCCCAAAATAATGGCCATGATCCAGCAATCCATGCAAGACAAAAACTCTGTGGAGATGAGAACAATGTAAAAATTCTTTTACATGAATTCCAACATGGAGTTGTATCAAACTTCGGAATTGCAGGACAGGTATTACTAAAAATAAATTGATCTTTTGGAACCAGATTCAAGAAGAAATAATACACGTCATCAATATTGGTCTCTGTAAAGGGCCATCTCATCCAACATTTAAAAGACATTTAAACTCAGCATGTTAAGATGCACAAACTTCATGAAAATTGACATGTATGTAACGTGGGTAATACACAGAGAGTTAAGGGTATTTCATAAATAATAGATTGAGCACCAGGTTGTAAACCACCTAAAAAGGTAGAAAGTTCCCACTGATATAAATGTTGCAAACAATTTCTGAAATCATATGGGACTATCTTCCACAGTTGAGCATAATCTGTAAACCTTCATTAAGACTATCTTTCCACCAAATATCATAACCTTCTACGCTAGATGCTCCATCAAAAAAACAAAGGAGACAAGGCTAATTAGAGGCTTATTGGTAAGTCATACAAAGAACGATTTTTACAAGTATACAAACTAAATTTTGTATTTGTCTAAATGCCAACTATGGTATCAACACTTAATTATTGGATATCAAAGTCGATGTTGATGTCTAGCTTGGTTGGAGATATTTTGTTTTGAACTATCTTTGTAAGCATGCTCACAAATTCCATCAAACTATAAAGGCAAAAGACATTATACCTTATATGAGTGGATGCACAACTATATTTATGGTAAATAAAATGTCCATCAATTTGAAATATTCAATAAATATTTAGACTTGTAAAAAACAATGTGATAGATGACTTCAAATTTTCCTTTGTTTATAGATTTTTTATCTGGACAGGCTACGTGTGAACTGTCCATTTAAGTAGGACAAGATGACAAGAGTTACAATATGAGATGACATCAACATTGACAAGACATTGGATATTGATAGAATATTAGAGCACCATTACTAGAAGCTAAAGGTAATGTTGTTTCGTCACCAATTTATGGTAACATTTAGATATTGTTTTCGAAATTTTTAATAGAATAATTACCTAACTAATCTTAAACATAAAGGGTTGACTACAACATAGAATACCCCACGAAAGATCATGGTGGGGGCAGTCAATGAGGAAGGTGAAGAAAGTATCGTGGGAGATGGAAAAGGCAAAGGTATGAAATTAGTAAGTTGTTCACTTGATTGTCCATAAGTTTTTGTTTTTGTGTGAATAGTTATTAATATTTTAGTTAAATAAAAAGAAAGAAAAGAAGTCTGAAGTCGTGACGAGATGCCTATGACGAAGAAGGTACATGAACAACCAATCTTGTGGCATAAGGAGATGCCAATAATAGATTAAAAATAAAAAGATATCTTGAGGCAAGATGAGATATTAATGAAGAAGAAGGATAAAGATAAGGTTGTCCTGAAGCATGGGGAGAAGACATGAAGGAGAAGACCAAGAAGAGGAATTTTAAGAGAGTGGTATATGCCGAAGAAGCTTTCGATACATTTGGATAATAGTTGTAATAATTTTTGATATATTAGCTAAAATGCAACAAGTGTCTAATTCATTAAATGAGAAGAAGAAGAAGATACAAAAGAAAGGCTTGAATAGAGAGATAAGATAACATCATTAAAAGCTTAACCGAGCAAAATTATGAGCATTGTATGTATAGCATAGTTTATTTTTTATTCTCATACCACTTTAAGAAACATGTTAATAGGTGAACTCATAGCAAGATTAGGTGCCAATAAGATTAAAGATACTTTGTGAAGTATAAGAGACTAGAGGAATATATCACAACCATAACTATTTAACTACATCCAATGCCACCTATAGAGATATAATGAGATTTTATACCATGATCGCAAAAGATGTTATGATGGCAAGACCAGTGCCCATGGAATACTCTCCTGAAGCCAAAGGAAGATGTTGAGACTAGGTTCCAGAAGAAATTTAGTATGTGAGGGTATAGTGGGGAATCATGTGAGAGTTAGTTACACGACGAGAATAAAAGGGTGTAGAGGGGGAAGGCATAGGTATTCGGTTATGATATAGGATTTGGTATTGTGGAGGTTGCTAGCCCTCGAAGCTAGCTATTGTGGAGGTTGCTAACTCTCGAAGTCTAGCTAGGGAATAATATTTACAGACATTCCATTTACCTATATTCATCTTTATTCCATCTCTTTTCTTATTGTATTACTGTTGTGTGAGTTGTTCTGTGGCTGTTGTGTGTGCGATTGTTGGCTGTGCAGGTTCTGTGTTTGTGTGGAATCAGTGTTAGAGCAACTAGTCTCTAACATTATGCAAAATAAAGAATAAAATATAGATGTATAGAACTTTCCTTTTCTTCTCTACTGAATTCTCTCTTTCAAAAGCTTCAATGCCCCGTTCACAGAATCACAGTCATAGATTCTCTCCACCAGAGCGTCGTCTTCCAAGTTTTGTAATCTATATGCATATGTACAGTCATTTAAAGTATTCATGATCTGGTTGTGGGATTTTGCATATTGATTCTATAAAACCTCAACGAAACTGATTGAGGGCCAAAACAAAGGAATAAGCGGGCTCAGAAAGAAGGTAGCTTTCATTTGTTTGCAGTTATCTTTGGGTTTGTTTTCTTTTCCGTTTTGATTTATTGCTTGTTTTATTGACAAAGGAAGACGAACTTGAATTTGGGTTTAACACAATACTGCTTTTGTACAACAAAAATGAAGTCTTTGTTTAATTGATTATTGCTTATATTGGGAGCCAATGTATTTATTCTGGAAACTTTTTGTGTACTGCAAGTTAAAGTTTTCATGCAAGACAATTACCCAGCAAAATGGATCCACGTTTCGTCCTTTTACATGTCTCGTGACAGAAATTTTATGAGTTAGTATTTGAGATGCCCTAAATTTGTTAAAATTTGAATCTTTGTATGTCTAAGCACTCATTAATTTATCGCCTCTGAAGATTACAAGAATAGGTATTAACTTGTATTGTATAACTCATGCTTGGTGTCATGTTTCGCATGTTTTAAAGCTCACAAGAAGAGGTTTGATCCGAAAAGTCTTCTAGAATTTTTATAAAATTCTAAAAGAATAAAGAAGTCTCTAGAACCTTCTAGAATAATGTGGAATCTTATGAAAGACGTTAGAACCTTCAAAAACGTGGTGGAAGCTTATAGAATATTTTGGAACATTGTGGAACCTTATGGAAGATTGTAGAATGTTGTAGATAAGTGCATGATGTACATGATATATGTAGAATAGTATAGAGCATTCTAGAGAATCATTGTAGGTCCTTAGATCAATAGATCTTGTACGTCCATTCTAGGTAAGGACTTTGTATATGTACTCTTTGAAAGTTTGCCTCATTTGTATTAAGTATTAGTGTAGTAAGGTTGACTTAAGCGTGAGAGGTGATGCACACTCAAGTGCTAAACAAGCATTGGTTAAAGTCCAAGCATGTTATAAGTGGTATCAAAGTGTAGACTTGCTTTAAGCACTCTAACTTCTTCAAATTAATAACACTAGAGGCACTACTCGACCAATAACTAGATAACAATCTTTGACACTACACACTCTTGCTACTGATTATAGTGGCAAAAGTCCTAGAGCTTACTTGTTCGTTTAGAGTTGGCACGAGAAGCCAGACATGGCAAGGGCATACTTGAACCTAACGGCTAAGAAGATGAGGAAACGGGCAAACAAGAAGAGACAACATTTGGAGTTTGATGAAGACGACTTGATAATGATAAATCTCCTTTCCCATAAACGTGCGACGCATCATTCAAAATTTTGACCTATCAGCTTTCTATCTAGTTGATTTTGCCAATATTCATATCTTTGTCTCAAAGATTAATTCATGCATGTCCAAGTATGAACAAATTCAAACTGAAATTTCGAATGACCCATTAAATTGGTTATAGCTGTTTGATGGTACCTGCTACTTGCGTAATCGTAATAATTGTAGAGCTAATATGTGTTACGTGCAACAAATCCCAACTTTTGGAAGGGATGTATTTGTTAGATAAAAGGTCGACACGGGAAAAGATTTGATAGGAAAGGATCAATCAGGTATAAAGTTGATGGGGCAGAAAATTGACTGATGCGACATGTCTATGGGAAAGGAGATATTCTCAATCTCTTGGTTCAAGTATACCCTTATCATATCGGTCTTTTCATACCAACTCTTAGCAAACAAGTGGACTCTAAAGCTTTTGCCACTATAACCAGTCGCAAAAGTGTGGGGGTCAAAGACTGCTATTTAATGCTGGTCGGTTGTTACCTTGAAAATTAGAGTGCTTAAAGCAAGTCTACACTCCAATACCACTTGTCATCTGCTTGGACTTTAATCAATGCTGATTCGGTATGAGTACATGCTTGCTCCCAAGTCAACCTTACAACACTAACACATAATAAAAAGAAAAAGGAGTATGGGGAAATATAAAGATACTTTTATTGAAGAACTTTTTTTCTTTTATGATACAAAAGAGGCAAATCTTTAAGGATTATATATATAAAACCTTCCCTAAAATGGTCTTACAAGATTTATTTGATCTAATAGCCTACAATGATCCTTTATAATGCTTTATACTATTCTACATATATTTTGTACATCATACTCTAATCTGCAACATTCTACAATCTTACATAAGGTTCTATAATGTTCCACAATGTTATATAATCTTCTACCATAATTTTGAAAGTTCAAAGATCTTCTATAAGATTCTACAATATTCTAGAAGGTTCTAAAAGATTCTTTTTTCTTCTAGAATTTTAAGACTTTTTTCTTCTAGAATTTTAAGAATTCTAGAAGAACCTTTGGATCAAATCTCTTCTTGTGGGTTTTAAGACATGTGGAACATGGCATTAGCTATTGGAGTGCTACCATCTCTCCATAGTTTTTTTCCAAATTCAAATTGTAGATTATCATCAAAGTTGCTTCTGGAAATGGTGTTGGCAAAATCCCGGTTGGCAAGTAAGTATTTTTATGGCCTTGTATTCAATTTTGGTTGAAAAACACAAATGCGATGAGAGGTTAAAGACTGAATCTTACAACAGAGTTCTAGGTCCAATGTCTCAAGCTTTTATTTGCTAATCATCATTGAAATTGTTTAATCTTTAGTGGATGACAAATTTGCTTCATGATTGCCTCGAAAACCAGATACCTAGGCGTAGTTTCATTTCTTTTGCATGGCCTCTTCTGAAAAGAACACACAGTATATCCCTTGTTGGCTTTAAAAGTCTTAGGTTGCCATCTCATGCAAGATGACATTCAACGAGAAAAGATTTGGAATTTGTGTCAAATTGGGAAATATCAGCTATGGTGGGACATAATGCGACCAATTACCTTGAATGAGCTAAGGGTTGTGCAAAACGACTACTTTATTGTTGTGCAATGTACACCCTAATTGTGGTATTTCATTGTTATAGAATAATGTTACTTGAATAACTTCAAGATTTTGGTGTATCCATTTCTTAGGACTTTGGTGGCCAGCTAAAATTCTTGTTAAGTTGAACAATGACTATAGACATGGTGGTAGAAATTATTAATTTCTTATGGCACCCTTCAATTGTAGTCAACAAAAACAATGTCTTTCGTCTTTTTCCTAACCACATTTTCGACTCCTTGGTTATATGCTTGACCCATTAATAGTCTGCTATTGCAAAGAAGGCACTCTGTCTACCCAGCTGTTTTTGTTGTAATTTGAAAGAGGAATGTAAGAACAATCTACTTGTGTTTTAACAAAAAATTTGCAATTCTAAGTTTACTTTGTTTTTCCCTCTTATTAATTACTTGGAAAAATATTTCTTTGTAGCTATATGCAAATGGTGGATTCATAATGAGTGCAAGCCATAATCTTGGAGAGCTTGAATATGATTGGGGCATCAAGGTGAGTTGGTGCTTATTACTTGTCTAGATAATGAATGTAGTTGCTCAACTCCAAGCCCTTATATGGTTCATACCCATAACATGTAGCTTTAATATCACAACTAGCCACAACCTGTTCTCTTGTCTGTTCTTCTTTTCCTTCCAGGTTTTAGAGAATGCGATGATTAGATATGGCACTAGCACAAATGATCTATGGAATCCACCAATTCCTTTTGTCCTTCTTTAAGCAGTCTTTTGTTTCCCATTTTCAACTTTCACTATGTATCGATTTGTTTTTGAAAATTCTTGCAACTTCCAAAATTTATTCCTGATCCATGTCCAAGTGGAAATCTCATGTTTTGCCCATTTCAAATGATTACCGCCTTATTTTGTTAATATTGAGTTAATTATTGTTTACATAATTCTGGTGATATTTATGTTACTTTCCAGTTTAATTACAGCAGTTGACAGCCAGCACCTGAATCAATCACTGGCAAGACCTATGAAACACTTTTTCGGAAAGTAATTTTCTCCCTTATTTAGTTATCTTTCTTAATTATTATTTCCATATGTATTTTAAGTTCTATTTTGGAAAAGAATTTTGTCTTTTTATCAGTATTTTATAATGTGAATCAGAGCTTATTTGCTCTATATCTCTTTGTTAGAGACTGCAGTATATATATACACAAATAGGGTTTACGGAATAAGGTAGAAAAATCTGTACAGATATGAAAATATAATCCTAGGATACTATTTATCTATAAGATACTGCTATCTAATCTAAATGATCTGATTATGATCAGATCATAATATTATGATATATACATATCTTTGACAACACTCCCCCTCAAGTTGGATCATAGATATCTATCATGTCCAACTTGCTAATACACTCTTCAAATGCTTGTCGTTGAAGTCCTTTGGTAAATACATCAGCTGTCTGCTTCTTTGTTGGAACATATGTTAGGCATATTGTCCCATCTTCTATCTTCTCTTTGATGAAATGTCGGTCAACCTCAACGTGTTTTGTTCTTTCATGATGGATTGGATTGTGTGCCATGCTTAGGGCTGCCTTGTCATCACAATAGTGTTTTATAGGTATCTCAAGCTTGATTCTTAATTCTATCAACACTCTCTTTAACCAAAGACTTTCACACATTCCTTTTGCAACAACTCTTAGTTCAGCTTCAGCACTGCCCTTGGCTACCACCTTTTGCTTCTTACTTTGCCAAATAACCAAATTTCCCCACACAAAAGTACAATATCTAGTGGTTGATCGTCTATCCTCTTCTAAACTTGCCCAATCTGAATCAGTATATATTTCAATTGTTCTTTGATCTCCTTTCTTGAATAGCAGCCCTTTTCCTGGGGTACCTTTTAGATACCGTAGGATCTTGTAGATTGCCTCTAAATGTTGTCTCCTTGTGCATGCATATAGCGACTAACAATACTCACGGCAAAAGCAATATCTGGTCTAGTATGAGACAAATAGATTAGTCTTCCCACTAGTGTTTGATACTCTTCAC
>JAOTAZ010000219.1:14431315-14452501 GCA_025629785.1 Erythroxylum oxycarpum
CTAAATTCTTCAAATTTTCACACTTTTTCTTTTTAATTCTTGCTATTTAACTTCATTTCAATCAACTCATCCACTTTAATTTCATAAGCCATACCAATCTACTCAAAACTTGAAGGTATCAAAATCAAAATCATTCTTTTCTTATGAATTTTCTCAAAACATAATTACTTTTATGTCACAATATATTTATAAAACTACTCATTTAATTTCACTGATGATTTTCAAATTCCACTTAAAAATCGGGGTCCAACAAGGTGGTTGATGTCAAAAGCTCCTCCTACCTCTTTTTCTTGTTCTTTAAATATCTTTTGTATTCTGAGCAACCCTTTAAGGTTCGAAAGGTCCAAAAATTCCTTAAAACTTGACGTTTTTGAGTGTCTACACGTTTGCACAATATAGGCCATGATTGTAGGCCATATTCGAGCCTTTTGTCATGATCATGCCATACAAGCCATGATCGTGGACCATGTCTTGGGCTTATGTCACAATTGTGGCATATAGGCCACGATCGTGGGTCAACTGCAGTGTTTCTGTCACGATGACCCTCAATCGTGACCTATTGTGCCACAATCGTAGGTCGTTGTTTCAGTTTGAATGTCTGCAAAACTTATTCATTCTTCGATGTTAACCCTGAAATAATAATAAACCCATCAGGGCACCTTAAAAACATAATATTTAAGCTTAAAGAGTTGTACTAACCCATAAAAACACTAATAATTAACAAACTAACACAATTCTAACCTAAACACATACTAAACGATTGAATTAACAATTAAATGCATATCAAAATAAGCACTAAAATATGATGCAATTTACACTTATCAACAAGTTAGCTCATGGTTATGATGCAATTTACACTTATCAAGAAGTTAGCTCACAGTTATGATACCATCATGTACGCCTGTGAGTCTTTAGACAGTTGCCTCTAAAATCCTAATTTTTAGTATAAAAGCATTGTTTTGATGGCAGAAACTTATGAAAGTTTGGTGGAAATTTTTTAGGGGTTTTAGGAGGATGAAGAGGGATAGAGCTCACATACTTTGAAGACCTATGGAGAGCTAGCTTTTCGACATCAGTTCAGAGGTGATATCAATGCCAAAATACTCAGTTAAACATTTATTTAATTATTTTTATTATTCTTTCTCTCTTATGGATTGATTATGTTATCCTATGCTTATGGATTTGGGTTTTCATGCATGAATGATATTTATTCTCATTCTTATTAGATCGTTTATGTGTGAACCCATTATTAGAATTTTAAACACACTCCGTCATTGTTGTGCTTGGATATTGCTAAAATCATAAATAGAATATGTAATTATTATGTTTAGCTTCATTTGTAGCAACTAATTGTTTTGGATCTTTAAGGATAAAATCCATAATTAATGTGTTTTCAATTGGCGTCGAATCATTAGGGATAACATAATCTATGTTAAATGACCCAAGGTTGTGTATTTGTTGCCTTGATTAATATATTTTCCTATTTGGTAATGCAACTATCCAATTAAATCTAGAGATATGATCTTAGGTTGTTCGATAACTAAGTTTAATTAATGAGCCTCTCTTAATTAAACATGACCTAAGGGAAAACCGGAGTTAGTAGAGCTTCTTGTTAAGCTACGATTAATAGTTTCTATGAAAGGTATAAGATAACAACTCAACGAAGTATGCCTAATTATATGTAGTATGAGATTGAACTGATGATGGGGTCCCTAACGAATTAAACACTTTCATCATTTTTTAAATGTTTTCTTTAATTTGTTTTTGTTTGTTTTGTTTTGTTTTATTTTCTTATTTGAAATCAAATAAACCCCCAACGTAAACACCAATTATTTTCATAACAAAAGCTAACCGAACACTCTCTGTGGCATCAACCTAGAATCACCACTATTATAGTTATAGGTCTAGTTATTTTAAGTAGTGTTACGACACGTTACGTCAATTTTGGCTTCATTGTCGAGGAGTGTGATGCTTTAGTTTTTTTATTTTAATTTTAATTGTTGTTTTTTACATAGTTATTTCTAATTATTTTCTTTTTAGTTATTTCTTGATCCTTTCACTTTTGTTTAGTGTTTGTGTGTTAAAAAATTCTAAAAAAATATATGGAAGGAAGTAGTTTCTTTTATAATTCATATTCCCAATCCTATAGTTCAGATTGAAATGATCATATTAACTTTAGTTATGGATGGACTAACTAGCAAAATTACTTCCTTGAGAGTTTACAGGATGCACAATAATTCCCGTATAGAATTGCTTAATATTACGACTGCTAACAATATTCAAATTCAACAGGCTGTATAATAGTTCTAGGAGGATATGATGCAACTTCAGCAGAATATTATGCAATTCACCAAGATACAATATCTAGAGTCTAGAATGTGGCAAGTGATAGGCCCCTATCTTGTAATGACTAGACGACCTGCCGGACACTCCAATGTGGCATAACGACTGTATTTTGACATCCCAAAAATTTCAAAGTCTTTGTAAAAGTTCAAAATACTTCTTTTATTACATCAATTTCTCAACTCCAAATTATGGATTTCAAATCCACTCATATGCGATCTTAAATAGTTACATCAATAAACTTTGAAAAGCTAAAACAACGTCATGCATTCCATTTAAAAACCTTTATACACATCCATTCTTTATATAAATGTAATTTTCAAAATATGTTCAAAGATATGCAACAATTCTAAAAAATATGTACAAGGCAACAAAAACCTGTACAGTAGCACTTGACAAAGTAGACTACTCGTGAGGTGGAGTCCTTACTACTGAAGCCCCTGAGGCTGCACCTAGGATGTTTTATTTGAAAATAGAAAATAAAGGGTGAGCTAAATGAGCTCAGTAAGTGTTATTAGTTTCTAATAAAAAAACATTTATACAAACATTAACCTTCATAAAAGAAAACACTTTTTTTTTCTTGTCCAGTAATAATCAATATTCTTACAATACACATTCTTTTCATTTCATAAGATCAAAGCATATGTAAAACAAAACATATATATTTTTCTGAGCTTAATTTCCACTTTTCTTGTAAAGTAAACAATGATTACAAACAATACTTTGATGAACTTTCTTTTTAAAACATAGCCTATTACTAATTTTCTTTGCTATACAGTAGTACCCTTAGGTGTAAGACCACAAAATTGGTTCTGCATCGCTAACCCATGCCTAGTTAACCTCTATATATCGATTGTTGTGAAGCTGGTTCTGCATTGCTTACCCATAACGATGCTAGCATTACATATAAATCAGTGGTTACGAAGCTAATTCTGCATCGCTTACCCGTAATAGTGCTAGCATAATATATACTCCACATGTGTAGAGGGCGAATCATAAGACATACTGACAGACACAACATCACCTATGTTAGTGAAAAACATCCCCCAGACACTGCCATGCATGTTAGGATGTATTCTGATCGATATAATCATATATATAAAGACCTAACGACGTACCATAGGCTAAACCACAATTAATACATAAGCACGCCTCATTTCAAAACCAATTAAAAACATATTCAACATCCATTTCTATGCTAATTTAAAGCATATGCAAATTTCAATTCAATTCTAATTCAAAGCACGTGTACAACTCATTAGTTTCCAAGTGCATCCAAAACTCAATTCATTGCTGAATCAAAGCATATGTAAACCTTGTTAAGATTAACTTTTAAATTCAAGTAGTAGCACCAATGGAATTATTCATAAACATAATTTCATAGTAAAGTACATCTATAAATTACCATCTTGTTTTATAAATTTTATAGAAAAGGTCTTAGCCAAAATCTTAGCATTTAGTAAGATTAAAACATATTGTCTTCTTTCCATTTAAATAACCTACATAGTATTTACCTATAGTTTTCCTTACATTGAACCATTGAACTATGTACAATATACATGCTGCCATTGAATAACCATTAAGCCACATATATAGCATCTACATGCTGCCAATTAATACCCATTGAATAACATACATAAGATATGGATATACATGTTGTTTTCGTTTCCATTTACCATGCCGTTTTTCTCTTCATTTAACCATGCCTCTACTTTTTCCTTAATTTTCACATATCAAACATTTAAATTAGGTTTTAAAGTCTTCTAGACATTTATTCCCCTATGTCTCTAGTTTTCATATTATAAAAAATCATGCCATCTCACTTTCTAAATTATGAAACACGTGCCAAATATCACAAACTACTTCAATACAGGGACAATATTAGGTTACCATAATCAATCTTAAATTTCAATATCATTCAACTAGAATTAGGTCTAAGTATCTTTCAGATATTTTTATTACTATGTCTTAGGTTTCATTTATAGTTTGAATCACCCAATTTAAAGTTTTGAAGACTAAGTTATGGCCAAAACACTTGGACTGTTCAAGGAAATTGAGAATCCTAATACAAAATTTTACTAAACATAGTTAGGAAAACTTACCACTTTCTTCAAATCATGCTCAAACATTCACACAATCCATAAGGAAATTCGCGTTTCTAGCTTAAGCATTCACCTGAATAGCTAAAGAGGAAGGACAAGAGTGGTTTAACATACCTAAAATCAGATGAGTGTGTTGTCCATTCTTTTTCTGCACATAACTAGCGTTGATAAAGATGTCCACAGTTTCTAGCTTAAACACCATGTTGAATTTATTTCCTAAAGGCAGTAACTTGGAAGACCTTTGTGTGAAGGGAGTAGTTGCAATTATTCTTTAACAACTCTTGTCCAAAGGAGAGCTGAAACTTCAGTGGAGCAGTTTCTCCATCATCTTTGAACATGCTACACATTGAAAAGGGTTGTCCACACGTTGCAAAGTTTATTCCAACAGCTATCCACTATTTTAATTAACTCCATATTTGTTTAATTAAACCACTAACTTGTTGTATCATCCACAACAATACTTATCTCCCACATATAATAAGTTGTTTTCATTTTTATCTCACAAAAATGACACATGTCCACACTATACATTGGCCTCACTTGTAGCAAATTTTTTGTCCTTCACATCCAGTCCTTTATAAACGTGATAACACAAGGTTTTCATGCATTCTCGCTCTAAAATAATGAGAACTTCTTCATGTATGTGAAACCTGCCACTTAAGGTTCATTCACATGTACATGTATTATTACTTGTCCAAAATAATTACATGGCTTAAGAAAAATCTGTATAATTTTGATTAAAATTTTATGTCTACTTAATAACATGTTACATCTAAATATATCAACATATAAGTTAGATCGATTTACTTTAAGTATTTGTAACTATGACTGATTCTTATGTCCTTATGTTTCAGCCCAAGAATGCTTCAAATGTACTCCACAATAATTTAAAACAAGGTCAATCTTGATCTATCATAAATTCATCAGATTGAATTTATTTTTGGCCCATTTCCATAACAGTCAACTCCAATATTTTTCAACTATCATTTGATTTTAATACTTATTATTCATGGTTGGGTTCCTAATTCACCTTTTAGTGAAAAAAAATTTACATTAGCTTGAAAACATCATTAACATGAAATGAAATTTTATAGACACGTGAAAACAAAATTTTGGGGTTTTATAAATTTTAATGGTTGCTTTATAGTTTTTGATGGCTCAATATAGAAGTATAAGGCTTTTTTATGATGGATATTTTATATTGGAGCCTTAATTCCTTATGTTGGCAGGGATATTGCTACATTTGAGAATATTGAAATTCACTATATTAGTAATAGATAAATATATGAGATGGGAAGGATTTAGGGTAAAATCAAATTGATAAGGCATATTATAGAATACCTAGTTTTAACATTAAAGAGCCATTGAGAGTTATAAAGTCAAACCAAAGTTGCATTAGTCTAACAAACCTTATACAAATACAAGGGATTATTTATGTGTATGTAACTCATCATTTATATACACCTTTTCATGCTCTTGAGGTATTACATAAAACTAGAGGAGAAGACCGTAATGATGATGAACATGATGTAAATATGGAGGAACTAGGTGCACGTAGGAATGTGGAGGAATAAGGTGCATATGTGAAATCAAATTTCAAGGAATAGGGTGCATATATGGATGAAAATGTGGATAAATAGGGTTCACATTTTCAATCAAAATTTAGTATTGATGAATATCCTAGTGGAGAGGAGGTAGATGAATGATTGAACCCAAGTTTCTTAGATAAATTGGTGACATTTTCATGGCTTTTACTACACTTCTTGGCTCTTATTTTTAGATTTTATGCTTAATTTGACTCTTAAGTGCTTGCCTTTACTTTATGTAGTTTAAAAGTAAAATTGTCACAAATAATTGGTAATTTCACTAAATTAATTTTCTGAGAACAATTGATGTCGCCTCCGAACTGAAATCGGGATGTTTAGCCCCTTATGGGTATTTTTCAGAAAAGTTGTTTCAACCAGATTCCAAATACCTAATTGAAAACTCCCTTAATTTCTATTGACTATCACAAGCTTCAATCTCCTCTATTCATCGATGAGACAATTTATATTTTAAAGTTTATGCTCTCTTCACTACTCACGCCTCTCTAATGCCGCACCAGTGCTCCAACTGCTGGAACCTCACAAAGCCCCAAGCCATGCGCTGCTCTCCATTGCTTCACGCCCCTGCTTGCGCCTCCAACCTGGCTGCCTTCATAACGCTACGTGAATGGCCGTGTGAAACGTAGCCACCAAACTTTGTTCTCCATTTCTTATTTTTTTTTTTTATAGCAAGCACTTTTAATTCTCCTATTTTGATTTTTCTTGTCTTTCTTTATTTTTCTTTTCTTCTCCTTGCTCCATGAAGACAAGCAAAAATAAATCTTCGAAAAATGACCCAAATGTTGTGCTTTCAACTCACTTTAATTCCTTTGCTTCCAAATTGTACCTAAAATCACATATGAATTAAAGTGAGTATCTTAAGCATTTTTATGTCAATAATTGCTAACTGTAAATGATTAAAAATATCAACAATTAAACACATATCAAGTTTCCCCAGACTTAGCTTTTGATCGGCTTCGGGCAAAACATCAAAATTAAGCTCATTGACTTAAAACATTGACTCAATTCCCATATTTTTCCAAGACTATATAATCATAAACAAAAATGAATGACTTTTAAAAATCATAACAAGAACTCAACATTCCAAGCTTTTACTCATGATCAATCAACATTCATCATCTTCAAAACTGAGCAATTTAATGGTGGACTCGGAAAATGTTTTTAACTAAAATATATCCACGGGTAAACTCAACACCATTCATCATCATGGCAATCCTTGCATATTATTTCATTTCTCCACCACTAATGTTCACATGAAAAATCATGAATCAAAAGACTTTTCAAGGTTGTAATGTGGGCAAAGGTGAGGTGAGATATATTTGGGTCAAGTAGCATGAAAGTCATCAAAGCTAGTGAAACAAAGCAACACTCATAAAAAATTGGGTACCATCTGTTATGACAAATGCAACATTTACATTTTACAACCTCATTCAGCTCTCACACACAAACCACATGAGGCATATATCAATGTGAAGGAATCACTTATACAATTTATGCCAACAATATAGTGAAATCAAGAGTGGAGCTTCCAAGACAACATCTACCTCATATTCAACATACTCAAATAACATATCCATTACAACCATAAGAAGATGCATAAACCATAAACAAATGTTCAACACATATGTAATTCTTCCTTGATACATTTATTTTAAACAAAAATTTTTATTCTTTTTTTCTCTCTTTCTTCCTTTATTTTTCTTTTCTTTTCGCTTTTTTTTTCATTTTTTCCTTGTAAAAATTAAAATAAACTATATCGATATGGGAATTTCAATCATAAGACATAAAATAACCTCCCAACATCATAACCAACCCTCACATATGTACACCCCCACACTTAGAATTTTGTACATCCACAAACTCAAGAATCACAAATGTTCCACTAGCTTTATGACTTGGGAAGGACATTTGGTTAAGTTTAAAAGCATAAAATGTGATTTATACAAAAAGAAAGGTTAAAGCTCAAAGGGGATTAACAAGGGAAAAATCATGTCAATAGGCTAGGTTATTTGGCTAATGTAGCTTATGAAAAACAAAGAATACCTAATCATATCCATATTAATGCATGTGATAAAGATGTGGTTTCGAGTAGAAATTCAACGCAAATCAAGAAGTACCTGTTATGAAGGTCACACATTATCAAAAAGCAATAAGACTGATATGGATGTGTCAGTCAAATAAGGCTCAAAATCTCACTGACTTTGTCTACCATTAGTCACTACTCTTCTAAAGATAATGTATATCAACCAATCACAAGAGCAAAAGTATATGTTAAGTTGTTGTAAAATTCTCAATCACACTTTAATCATGATTATATAACCCTAAAGGCAATAGAAAATGGGAATGTTTGTTTCATTTGTTTTATTCTTTCTCATTTTGATTGAAAACTTAAAAACAAGTAAAACAAGCAAATTCAAAAACACGCTTGCATAAAAAAAGTAATGCAAAAATGTAAAGGAAAAGAAATTTACTTCCATTGTATTGCCTCCCAAGAAGAGCCTTTGTTTAGGGTTACTGGCTTGACTCCTTCTCCTCACGTGACAAAATTGCGATCTTCGAGTTTTACAGTTAGTGCCACTTCCACATGAGGTAGTTCCAGATAGGGCCTTAGTTGATCATCATCCTCATTTAGCGTCTTCCCCATCATCGGATTCTCAATCTCGACTGAGTCTATACACTTCAAAAATATTTTGAACATCTCTTTACCTTTTTCTTCATCATTTAATTCCTCTAATCTGTTATGTAAAGGTAAAGAGTTAGTTTCAAAAATAATCATAGACTCAGTACTTACCTTCGAGCTAAAAGATGTGTCCTTTTCGGCTTTAAGCTCTTTCTCCACTTCTTTGATACAAACAATTCGTTGAGGGTTGACCTTAAAATTTTCAAGCTCCTCGTCACTTTGCAAAGTTTCCAAACAAGCATCTATTGGGTACACCTGGAGTTGATATGGCTGCTCCTCTTTGTTTTGCGATTCTAGGCGATCAAGGCTTATTGCCATCTGACCCATTAGATGTTTCATCTTTTGCTGGCTTGCTTTTGTCTCTTGTCAGAATTCTTGCGATTGCTGCTACATATTTTGTTGAAATTGCTACATATTCTGTAAAAATTGTAAATTGTTAACAACAATATTATTAACAATTTCTTCTAAAGATGCAATTGAATCATATTGGCTCTCCAAATCTTAGGTGCTAGACCATGTGTTTCATGGAAATTGCCATCCATCCTTCTGGAATTGTAGACTATTCTGCTGTAACTGCAAAGTATTAACTTTCATAATATTATTCAACTCTTTCAGAGATAGATTGGAGTCGTGATAGGAAGCTTCTGGTCTGTATGAGAATTGTTGTGCATCCTGCAAACTATTATAGAAGTAATTATGATGATTATACCATCCATAACAAAAGTTAGATTGATCAGTCTAAACATTGTGAAAAGAAATCAATTACGAACAAATATATAAAAAAAACACCAATTAAATCACAAACAAAAACTAAAACTCCGTACTCCCCGGCCACGGTGCCAAAATTTGACCACGTGTCATTACGTTTGTTAAAATAAAATAACTAGATTACTATTATAGTAGTGGTGAGCCTAGGTTGATCCCACAGAGATTGTGTGTAACATCCTGTCACCCATGTTTGGGCTAGAATTGAAAATTTTGAGAAATTTATGAGAAACTAGGAAAATGCATATCGTGCATAATTAATTGTGACATGCACATTTTTGCACATTTATATGATTGTACATGCATTCCTTGACATTTTCAGGTATAATTGAGTTGTTAAATATGATTAAAATGTGTTTAGGCAATTTTGGACATATTTAGGATACTTTTGGTATTTTTGGTGAATTTTAATATATATATATATATTGATTTATTGGTCAATTATGGTGTGACACGTGGCATCCTATAATTGGGACAAATGGCAATAATAGGCAGATGAAAAATGGCTAATTAGGGTGACAAATGGCTTCAAAGTGTTAGGACACATGTATGGCATGCAAAGTGTATAGATGTTTGGGGTTATAATTGATGCATGGAGAGTGTCCTTCCCGGTGAAGAAACACTTAACATCCGAATAATAATTGTGACACTTTTGATGTTTTTGATCTGTTCTCCTTGCTGGATTTCATAGTCAAATAAAGTAAGTTATATTTAAGTTGGGTTATTGTAAATGATGTTTCATTGTGGAAATGAATGCATGCATATGAGGTTAGAGAAGCAAAGTTTCGGTGATAAATGAAACAGATGATGGATCTATGAAATGGAAATGTGTTTAGAAAAATATGAAATAAGTTGTGTTTTATTTGAAATAAGTTAAAGAAGAGTACTTGAAAATCTATGAATGCATTTACACTTTGTCATGGTTTAGAGAAAACTAAAAATGGGTTATTGTCTGCATGTATCTGGTGAGTATCAGTAGAAATGAATTTAGATGTTTAAGTGTGAATCTTGAGTTTTGACCTTATGTGAATGATTTGAACTAAATTAGGAGTTAAATGAAGTCAAGTTTAGAGATTATTTTGGGTATAGAAGTGCATAATTGTAGTGTGAGAAAGTGAAGTCTGGGTTTAAAGTCTGGAAAGTGGGGAACACGAGTCTTCTGTAAATGTTCGCCGCTGCAAACTCTTGCTGCGGCGATCTTTGCGAAAATTCCTGAGAGAATCTAGCCTTTGGAGTGTTCGCCACGGCCATTTTTATGTTCTCGTCGCGGCCAAACTTTTTGTTCTCACCGCGACAAGGTCCCCCTTGACAGCTCGAACATACTTTAGTATTGTGGCCATAACTTTCTTTGTAGTTATCCAAATTGGGTGATTTTTTATTTTTCGTAAACTAAAGACATAGGGATAAAAATTTTATGAAGGAATGGAGTTTTAATTTTGTCTCTAAGATTTTTAATATTTGGTATGAAGTTGAGGTAAGAATTTTGCTGAAGCTGAAGAATGGTCTAAACTATTTTGAGTATATTTTTTCACATACTGAACCATATTGAATGATTTTGGTGTCATTAGAAAGTTGAGAAATGGGAGAACAACTTTAAAGAAGGATGTTTGGTCTAATTTGGTCATTTACCTTATCAGAATTAGTATGGAAAGTTGACCCGTAAGTGTATTACATGAAAAATCTGAAGTGGTCAATGAAGTTATGACATTGTTTTGTTCAATCCAATTGTAAATATACATGGTATTAATGAGGGCTTTGATATCTGAATGATTTTTGATAAGGATAGCAATATTGTATCCCGAAATTGTCATTGAACATGCATTGTGCATACATTCTCTACATTGATGTGCATAAAAGAAACACTTGTGTATTTATGAAAAAATGTGATATTTGTGAATGTGTTTTGTATATTTTAAAGAAGCACATCAGACGCCAGTCAAACATTGTTGGACCATCCAGGCAATAGCTTATTGGAGCATACTATAAGTCAACCTAGATGATTTCCTAAGATTGATTTGATTTGTTTAAACTTCCCATATTATTAAACTACTTGTGATTTGTCTATGAATTTCGGACTTTAATTGTCCGAGGAGATCAATATTCGGGAATGTATTTGAAGTTCTTTGATTGTGGCTTTGAGTGTTATGAAATTCTGAATGTTATGTGAATTCTCAACGAAAGTTGAATGCTGGACTTAGGTTCGATGATTATGAGTTTTTTTTAGCACCAGATATGATTGTTATATATGCCATATTCAGTTTTGATGCATTTCATAAAATGCATGCTCAGATAAAGGCGTTGTGACTTAAATTGTTAGTATGAAGCGCTTCCTTGTAGATTTTGCTTCGTGATATATGTGTGTGCACGTAGAGCTATGCTCTGTGATTTTGTTCTGACTGAGCCCTCTAGGCCAGTATTTGTATAAGTATGTGATAGGCATTCAGTCACAACAATAAGAACGAATGTGAGTCTCATATGCCTATGTATTTGTTTATATATGATCTGTTTTACAATGATAAAATGTTATACCTTATTATGTGAGTTTTTGAATCATATCGATACATACATTCAGCAGCCACCAGAGACACATTCATCCATCATCTCTGCATCTGATCACCATCCACCATCGCCAGGTACTTCACCGTCACTCCGTCGTCAGTCTCTGGAGCCATGGTTAGTGTCAGGATTTCAGCAGTGACGGATATCACCAGAGTTATGCGTGGCTAAGGCTTCCGATCCTCTTGAAGATGTAGCAATGACTTGAGTTCACCGTGAGCTTCAAAGGGGAGTAGTCAAATATTGTCTGAAATTTAATTATATTATTATAAAACTTTGACTTAGAGATTACGGTGGTATGATTATATTAGCATGGTTAGGGTTTAATCATATGTTGAACAATATTTTATGATCTGGATATTGTTTATGTTGAATGTTGTGTTTGAATACATGAGGTTTCATGTATGTCTTAAATGACTGCATTAATCCTGAGTATCTGCATGGTTGTGTTTGATATGATTGATTATGTTTTACCCGATGACCAATTGCATGAATATATCCATTTCACACACTAAGGTTTTTAACAAGGGTTTTAATTAATGGGTTATTTAATTAAATCCTTAGACTTAAAGGGCCCTTTAAGGTTGATCTTTCGAAACTTAGTGGATTCTACCCCCGCAAATTTATTTCGAACTGTGATAGCCTAAGCGCATTTTCAAGAGGATTTTTTGCCATCTAATTATTAATTTAATTTTTGTTAATTTCAAATTTTCCAAAAATCCAAAAAGATACTTTGTACCATTTTCCTCAGTTGTTTTCTTTAGTTTTGATCAATGTATACAAAAACCCCTTTTAATTAGCTTTAATTGCATGTTTTGACTTTAGGCTAGCTTTAAACCTTTTTCGTCGGTTCCAATAAGTGAGACGACCCGAGGTTGCATCTTATACTGCAATCCTTGGTATAAATTGTTTTTGACCGGTTTCCAATGGTAATTTTAGAATCAAACGACGAACCGCGATCAAAATGGAACCGTTGCCGGGGAACCAAGAAATTGGTTTTCCATAGGTTAGCCAAGTCATTTCTTAACTTTGCATTTTGGATAGTTTGCATTTCATACTTGTTGATAGTATAGGTGTACTTTCTTTTTACAAACATACTTGCATACTTTTGCCTTGCATACTTTTATTTCATACACACATACATACATACTTGCATACACTCGCATCCACCGCACTTGTTGGACCCCATTACCGAGACCCAACTTCCTGAGACATAAGCCTTGTGCTGAAAACCCTGAAGGGTCACTTGTTACGAAGCCACATTGGTGGTGAGCGCACACTAGTCAAACATCAAAACCATAAGTTGAATTCTTCATAAAAGATGTAGATTTAAGCCTCTAGTTCACTTTGAAACAAGTATCACCTCAAAATACCATTGGTCCAAGAATCACCTCAAGTGGATAACATATGAGGGAGTTATGCCCTAAACAATGGACCATGTTCATGTCCAAAATCAATTTTAACCTCTCTTGGCGCAAATGTCATAACTTTTGACCTAGGTGTCGAATCGAGTTCGTTTTTGTGCCATTGGAAAGAAGACATCTAGAGCTACAAGTTTGCTGAAGACTACAAAACCCAATTCTGCCTCTAAGTTACTCAAAAAGCACAATCTTTGGAGGTCTTTTTGACCCGAGAGTGTCCATTAAATAGACATGCGTGTTCATTTAATGGACATGAAGTGACCAAAGGGTGCTTTTTCACCCGAGATAGTCTGTTAAACGGACATGCGTGTCCGTTTAGCGGACATGAAGTGTCCAAAGGTTGCTTTTTCACCTGAGACAATCCGTTAAACGGACATGCGTGTCCGTTTAACGGACAAGGGGTTTTCCAAAGGCCCCCATGCCACTCCAAAGCTTGCTTAAAACTAACCAAACACCATGAACACTTCTAAACTTCTAAAATGCATCCATTCCATGCCAAAACACTTCATAATCTCTTAAACACCAATTTCAACTCATCCAATTCAAAAGATTCATACTACTACTATTTCAAACAACTATTACTCAAGCCATCTCAAAAATTAAACATAACCAGCATAGTAACTTGTGACATCCATATTTTCCTAATCCAACATCCAAACCTCATAAACTTTATGCCATTGGAAAGATCAAAGGATCTCCTACAACATCAAAGAAGACCAATTCACTAATTCTACACATAATTTCTAGACTCCCTCCTTGAACTCTGCATACACAAACTCACCCATATGAAAACTGGAAATAGTGATGCATAACTTATAACTTGAAAAGTCATGATTTATCATAATGCATAATACTTCATTTACATCAAATGAAAGTTTTACAATGCTTTAGTAGGCATTTCAAGCCTTATACAATATAATCCAAAAGCACAACTTACAAAAGGAATAATTCTTTCAAAATGCATCTAAAACATTGTTTTACAAAAGTTAACTTGGAATACAAAACAAAGAAATCGTGGAGCAATGCCTTTAAGCTCCTTCCTTGATATCGCACGCTTCACCTGGAAATGGGACGGGATAAGGGGGATGAGCTTTCGCTCTTGCATAGCACATTTATACTTGGTAATAAGCGGAAAATCTTTTTAAACAATTTCAATCGTAGCAATTTTCACAAAACATACATTTTCTTAACTTTGTCAAAACAATCATTATCAAACATCTTTCAAACTTGTCATTCATATAATCACATAAACATATATAACACATCATAATTGGCTAGTAAGTCCACAATTCTTGACGAACTACACAATTCCATAAAATGGCCTTGTTTGGTTGTATACTTTAGGAGTCCTAAAGGGAACTCCGTGCCTCTTGTGGGCAGGCGGGCTAAGCCTATTCTTGGTCGACGTGCACGTGACTTGTTCTTGTGTAGACTTGACCTAACCCACATAACATGTAGCTTATGCATAAAAACTGGATTTGCCCAAATGGCATTTTCTTGAAAATATATTTTCATGCATATATCATATTCCACATGTACATTTACATTCTCAAACCAACAATAATATCATGCTTATTTCACTCAATCAAATAACCATAGGACAATTTCAAAGCAACATGAACTTAATTCCAAAAGTCTCACACAACAACCAACATAAGGAATTTGTCTAACATTTAAAGCACATTTAAAACTCATTTCAAAAGTAGTTGGGAAATCATTCATTTCATTTAACTTATTAACACAAATATAAAGATGTAACCCACCTTGTATCCTTGCTTCAATTTTTGTTCAATGGTGTCCCTCCTCTTGCTCTTCTTCTCTTCCTTGCCCTTCTTGAATTTCTTCAAACAAAACACAATTTCCCAATTTAATAAAACTCAATTGGAAAACCTAATGAACCTAAGGTATGAAATTAACCCTAGAATCTCTAAACCCATTCCATTCCTAAGCTTTTGAACCCAAAAACTCTTAGAAAAATCCAAACTTTAACATAACCCTTACCTTGAGTCTTTACCCAATCAAAGGGTTTCTTGGCTCAATTTGTAGCTTGCACTTTCCTCTTCCTTTTTGCTCTTAGGTTTTACTCCAAAAACCTTTTTGAACTCGTAGAAAACAAAAAACCCTAATGTTCTTCTTTTTCCCCCCTTTCTTCTCTCCTTTCACGACAACTCTCTCCTCTCTCCCTCTAATTTTCGTCCACTCCTCCTTTCCTAAGCAAGTCTCTTCTTTTAATTCCCCCTTTTATACTATCACTTAAGCCCAAGGCCCATTAAACCCTAAATGAACAAGCCTTGTCCAATTTTTACTTAAATCCCTCACTTAAGCCCAAAGGCCCATTGGACCCTTAAGCTTTTTTCACTTAACTTTTTAATTCATTTAAATTCATGCTAACCCACGTTACCTAACCTAATTAATACTATCATACTAATTAATGTCAACTTAATTTAATCTATCAAGTCCTCAAAACCAATCTAATCATGCTTAATAAAATAAAAAAATTCAGGGGCCAACAAAAACTAAAACAAAGTTTTAACACGGTATACAGAATAATGAAATCTTTTTCTCAAACATATAACGAACCTACCGACTTGCTTAGGATGGAAAATTTGTAAATTAAGAAAATGTAAACCGTAACTGAAGTGAATCATGCGTTAATACAACGCATAATCACCTTCACAAGGAACTCAATTATACACGTGAAATCTCCAATCCTGATAGTGTTATTTTTAATCGATGAGATAAGTTTAAAATTTTGCAAGAACCTATCATAAGGATTAATCTACTTTTCTTATTTGCTTCTGTCTGCTTTTCTTTGCGAGTGCTTTCTTTTATCTATTTTTCCCATCTGCTTTTTCTATTTGCCTCCGTTTGTTTTCTATATTTGCTTCCTTTCATTGTTATTTGTTCTTCATCAAAATTACGTTTGTAAACTCATTTTGACTTAACAATCTCCCACTTTTTGATAATAACAAATTATCATATTACTAAGGAAATATGTACAGATACAAATGGAAAAATAATACAACTGAAAACAATAATAGATTAGAGATCAGATCTTCATTTCATTTTTTCCTTTCTCCTCATTTCTTTTCTCTTCTCCCCATATTTGTTATTAATAAAAAATAATTAGGATCGATGATACTTCAACAATTCTTTTATCATCTCCTTTATCTCGCTCAGTTCTACTACCAAAATTTTTTGACCTCTCACGTTATACTTGATGAACTCAGCCAATGATATGTCTGTTTTTAATATGAGTAGTCTCACTTTCATTTTCGCTATTTCCTGTCATTTTCTAACATTGAAAGAGGTGATCAATTACATATTCAGAAATAGCGCCAAGGGCGGAGACAAACTTTAGATGAAGTGCGAGGACAGAGTAAGACGAAGTGAAACTAAGACGGAGCCCTTGAATTTAGCAAAGCATTTCGCAAGCGCGGTAGCAAAAGTAATACCAAGTATACAGAAAAAAGTAAAACGAAGCAAAAACTAAGACGGAGTGGAAAATTTTCGTCTGTTATTATACAGTATATTATGCGGATTTGTCAAGTGTGTCAATCAAGGAGGTCAAACAAAAATGATATGACGCTATAAAATATTAATCTTTTATTATGTAACTTAAATATTTAAATTGTATAATAAGCAGGGGAAAAGCCATAAATAGAAAGTAAGACGGAGGAAAAGCAGATGGAAGGGGAAGCCAAAGTGGGACGATAGAAAAGCAAGACGGAAGCGCAAGACAAATTGCTCCGTCTTACTTTCTATTTATGGCATTTCCCCTGCTTATTATACAATTTTAATATTTAAGTTACATAATAAAAGAATAATATTTTATAGAGTCATATCATTTTTGTTTGACCTCTTTGATTGACACACCTGACAAATCCGCATAATATACTGTATAATAACAGACGAATATTTTGCACTTCGTCTTAGTTTTTGCTTCGTCTTACTTTTCTCTGTATACTCCGTATTACTTTTGCTTCCACGATTGCGAAATGTTTCGCTAAATTCAACGGCTCCGTCTTAGTTTCACCTCGTCTTACTCTGTCTTCGCACTTCATCTTATGTTTGTCTGCGCCCTTCGCGTTATTTCTGAATATGTAATTGAGAAAATGACAGGAAACAACGAAAGCGAAAGTGAGACTACCCATGTAAAAAACAGACATATCAATGGCTGAGTTCATCAAGTATAACGTGACAGGTAAAAAATTTTGGTGGTCTTGAGAAATCTATCACCGATGAATAGATGTAGATAGAGCACACAAGAAATATGTAAAACAGTACCAAATTCTATAACATATTTTTGATATCATATGACCTGAAGCAATAGCTTAATTCAAAATTATAAAACACCAGAATAATTTAATATTAGAATAATAACTACATATAATCATGTAGAACATTTTTTTGGTAAAGGCATAGAATACAACAATTGCCATTGTGGAAGAACAACGGAGAGAAGACGATGATCAACCGACTACATCTTTTCACTTGGAATCAGAAGTAATTCAACTACGCAGAGAACTAAGCGAGATAAAGGAGATGATAAAAGAATTGTTGAAGGATCATCGGTCCTAATTATTTTTGATTAATAACAAATAGGGGGAGAAGAGAAAAGAAATGAGGAGAAAGGAAAAATGAAATGAAGATCTGATCTCTGATCTGTTATTGTTTTCAGTTCTATTATTTTTCTATCTGTATCTGTACATATTTCCTTACTAATATGATAATTTGTTATCATCAAAAAGAGGGAGATTGTTAAGTCAAAATGAGTTTACAAACATAATTTTGATGAGGAACAAATAACAATGAAAGGAAGCAAATATAGAAAGCAGACGGAGGCAAATAGAAAAAGCAGACGGGAAAAAATAGACAAAAGAAAGCACGCGCAAAGAAAAGCAGACGGAAGCAAATAAAAAAAGCAGACTAATCGTTATGATAGGTTCTTGCAAAGTATTAAACTTATCTCATCGATTAAAAATAACAATATCAGGATTGGAGATTTCACGTGCATAATTGAGTCCTTTGTGACGGTGATTATGCGTTGTATTAACGGGCGATTCACTTCAGTTACGGTTTACATTTTTTTAATTTACAAATTTTTCATCCCAAGCATGCCGGTAGGTTCGTTATATGTTTGAGAAAAAGATTTCATTATTCTGTATACCGCGCTAAAACTTCGTTTTAGTTTTAACGTTAAACATTTTATCGTGAACCAAAGTTTGTCTTACTGCTGTCATCTTAGAACTTCGTCTTACATTATATATATTTATCTATTTATATGTCAAAAATACACTACATGGATTTATCTGTGAAATTATAACCTAAGCTTGTTCATATTAATACTAAATCTACATATGAACAGTAATGTTAGAATCTCTCAAATGAAATAACATTGTCAAACTTAGCCCTTAATTGTAGCAGTTAATATAAAATACTATACAAAAAAAGAGTGCAAGAATAACCACATGTATGACTCAGACAGTCAATAATGTCGCGTGACATTCATTTGCCAAAATCTAGCTGAAGGTTGTTTGGACGATGACACAACAACCGAGGAGGAAGACGACAATACAGCCAAGTTGCAGTCTAAAGAGTTCCTTGTTGTTGGACGGTTGAAGGGAGCATGTTAGCGCTTTGACTTGACTTTTCACCTGCAAGAGAATACAACATTTAATTGTGAACAAAAGAAATTGTGACAAAGAACGCATGGAGATGTTTTTTAATACATACGCTATCTTAGAGATGTGTAAGCTATTTTTGCTGCACTCATCTCGGCTTGCTTTTTGGTTCTTGCTTCAAGTCCTCTAAAAATCTGTCCTTTTACTTCTACGATTGAGAAAAATACTGGTGAATGAAGCTCACCAAATTTCTTCGTGTTATAGATGGGCAAAGGATAATGATATTTTTGAACCAACTCTTGCAAGAGATTCTTGTAAATAGATTCATCCTGAGTCGGGAAATATATAGAAAACAAAGATAGCAAGCGCATGAGAAAATCCAAATATTCATAAATATTAAAAAGGAAATGTTAAGACCAACATTTACCCACTTTTAGTTTTTTTAGAAGTTGCTAATCAGAAATTTACAATTGTAAAGACTATGTTTAATCAACAAGAAGATGAAGAAAAAGGATATTGTTATAAATTGATTCGTCCTCAGTCGGGAAATATATAGAAAACCAAGATAGCAAGTGCATGACAAAATCTAAATATTCATAAATTAAAAAAAAAAGAAAACGTTAACACGAACATTTACCTACCTTTACCTTTTTCGGAAGTTCTTAATCAACAACTTACAATTGTAAAGACTATGTTTAATCAACAAGAGGAGGAACGAAAAGGAACAATCAGGTAAAAAATGTACGCACCCTTACTCTTTCTCTTTCATGATTTTCCCTTGCTATCAATAATTGTAGGCCATTATCATCGCTAATCTCTCGGATGTTTTGATTGAGACGATCTGCATGATATTTATTACAAGAAAAGCAAGAGCCTGACCTTAAAATTGAAGTTAGAAACACGAAATTCAAAAATAGGATTATTGTAAGAAAACGAAGAATTTGACGTTAAATTTGAACTTACAAACAATAAAATCACAAGTAACATTATTAGAAATAACGAATCATCTTTCCAACATAATTCCAAGTAGAAATGTTGATTAAGGTCCAAAAACCAGGGTATAAAGCGAAATGAAAAAGAACGAATATTTTACCAGGAGTTGAGGTAGAAGTTGAAAGACGAGGAGAACTTGAGGATGCAAGTTCAAAATGGGTGAGGTAATTCAGAGCGACCTTGGCGGCGTCATTTTGGGCTTGCTTTGAGGAGTTGAAGAAAGAATGTGCGGAGAAGGAACAATCTTGGAGGATTACTGTAGCTTGGAAGCGAGGCGCATGGTCTGGGCCTTCTTTAGTGAACTGGTACACCGGCAGTTCCCACCTTCGTCTTTGGTACAGCTCTTGTAGTCTACACTTGTACATTCTTTCTTAGTACCTGGCTTTTCCTCTCAGCCCTATGCAATTAAAGGAAACGAAAAGAAACATTGGCCTATATTTTTTCTTACAGTATATTTTATTTTAAGATAACCGATGTGGGAAGAGAAGATTCGTTCTGTCTCGGTTCTCTACACACCTTACAGATTCGTCGTCAGTACAGATTTCGCCGATCTTCCAAATCTTATTATGATTCTTCAAAGGGCCTCGAAATTGATAAATGAAATTGAACGGTACTTGGACACGACATCAAGTTAAATAATTTTAAATTGTATTATTAAACATTTAAATTGTACAATAAGTAGGGGAAAAGTCACAAATAGAAAGTAAGACGCAGGAAAGGCAGACGAAAACGCAAAACTAAAAAGCAGACGGAAGCGGAAAATGAAAAGTAGACAGTAGGGCAAGCCAAAGTGGGACGGTAGAAAAGTCAGACGGAAGTTCTCATTGAACTGGGACGATAAAAAGTCAGACGGAAGTACTCTCACTGTTTGATAGAACCACTTACAGAATGAATTGAAAAAGTTATAATACAGTTTTCCAATAGTTGATAGGAAAACAAAGTTTTTCAAGAAGTTTTAAGGAAAAAATAATAGTCACAGAATAATAATAATAATAATAATAATAATAATAATAATAATAATAATAATAATAAGAACCATAACACAATTGTTAATAGTCATAATCATAATAATTATAATTATAATTAGCAAATTAATTA
>JAOTAZ010000219.1:14457795-14471643 GCA_025629785.1 Erythroxylum oxycarpum
GACCCCTTTAGAGACGGAATTGATTTTTAAGTTCTTCATGAAAATTTTAGAGCTTGTTTTTATCTTTCTATTGATACAAAATTTGTCAAATTTGGAGTTCGGGATCAAGAGTTATGAATTTTGAAAATTTTGGTTATTTATATATCGTTTTGACTCCTTCTGTTTTTGTTATTTCTTTCCCAATCCGACCCTCTCTTAATCTTTTACTTAAAACTTTTCCGTCCGACATCCGATTGATTTGGTTTTTGAAGCGTTGGATTCCTAAGACAATCTAATTTTTTGATTTTGCTTTCGCTTTATGATTTTCGATCCGTTCGTTTGGTTCGCTTTTTGTTTTCCATATTTTCGTTTTTCCGGTTAGGGTCCGGTTCTGAGATCGGGTCCCAAAAACTGTCTTCCCCAAGCCACAAACCTTTGAATAAATTCTGGTATAGAGGAAGCACCTTTCCGATTTCGCTTGCCCGAGGACTGATCCTCTAGTAAAGCCCCTTCGTTGACTCCTTTCTCTCCTAACCATCTCTTGCCTTTCTACTTTCATAACAGCTTGCACCAGCTGATGATAATTCACTTACTACAAAAGGGTAAATGCTGCCAGATGCTCCTTGATGGAATCATTCAAACCATCCTCGAACTGATGATATCGAAACTCGTCAGTAAGTACTGATTTAAAGGCATACTTACTGAGTCGATTGAATTCCTAGTCGTACTCAGCAACTAACAGATTCCTCTATTTTAGGTTCAAAAATTGCTTCCACTTCTCCTTTTTGTAAGCCTCCGTAACATACTTAGCTTTGAACTCTTAGGTAAAGAAATCCCAAGTCAAAGGCACCAGTAGCTAAGGATTCCTCAAAACGAACTTCCACCATTCATAGGCTGCTCCTTGAAGAAGAGAAACAACACAGTGCACCATCTGATCTAGTGGACAACACAGTATCTTGCACGCCCATGCATGCCCATACACGGCCTTGCACTCGTACCAACTTCTTCCATTTTTTCATTTTTTTCTTTTCCATATTAATCACTTCTAAATCATCTATTATGTATTTCTATACCCAATACAGTCTCTAAATCCATCAAGTGCAAATTTAAAATGATAATTCATGAAAACCGAAACCTTACCCAAGTTTTCTCTCACTACTGTAAATGTCTATCTTTCATCTGATGCTTCTCTTTTCACTTTTCCACACTTTCATTTCATAAAAAACTTATCACTTGATTAACTCTATACCACGACCTCACCAACTCTTCATTTCATATCATTAAACTCACTTAAATTCATTTCCATAAATTCACACGTGAATAGTAAAAACAACCATATATTCACACATGTATAGTGAAAAACAAAGTATATGTTCATCGTTTTTCCTGAATTTCTGCATTCTTCCTGAACACAGGTTTAATGATTCTTTTAGCTCAAAACTCACTTCAACACTATCTTATGACATATTGGTCCTCAAAAATGCAAAAACAACATATCCATATTTCACAAATCTTTCGTCTAATTCATTCATCACCGAAACTACACTTCTCAAACCCACTCATGCATGTATATATTTACACTGTACAACATCATCAGAGTTACTTACTAGATTCATCAATAGTTCTAACGATGAGAGGGAATCAATTTCACACAAAAAGAATATCAATTTGCTATTCGGTGATGAATAACTAGAAGAGTGTTTTGGTGATTCCAGTGAAGAACAAACGAGATACAGTAACCTTTCTTTACTCAAAACAAGACTACATGGCTATCTTGCATATATTACATATGTCACTGTTCATACTGCCACATGTCGCAATTTAATTGGTCCATTATTCAACATTTTTCCTTAGTCCAAAAATATTCCAAATTTTCAAAAATTCACCAAAAATTTTGAAATAATCATAATATTCTTCAAATAAATTTTTACGAAAAATAAACCACAATTTATATTTTAATCACATTAATAACTCAATTATACTCAGAAAATGTCAATGAATGTATGTACAATCATATTAATGTGCAAAAATGTGCATGTCATATTTAACTTAAACATGATAATTCAGTAATTCATAGTTCACTATTATAGCCTTAACATGGGTAACAGGATGATACAATTCTCCCCTCTTAAATAAAAATTTTGTCCTCAAAATTCTTACCTAAATGGTCAGATAGGTAGGGGTACTGATTTCTCATATGCTCCTTTGTTTCCCATGTGGCTTCCTCACTCGAATGATTCTTCCAAAGGATTTTCACTAATGGGATCACTCGGTTCCTCAGTTGTTTATTCTGATAGTCAATTATCTTCACTGGTTCTTCAACATAACTTAAATTACTAGAGACTTCAATCTCCTAAGTCGGTATCACATGAGTGGATCCGACCGATATCGCCTAAGCATACTCACATGAAACACATTATGTATCTGAGCCATCTCTGAAGGTAAAGCTACTTTATAAGTTAATGACCCAATTCTTTCAATTATTTCATATGGACCAATGTATCTCGGGCTTAACTTACCCTTCCTACCGAACCTCAGCACACCTTGCCAAGGTGATACTCTCATAAATACTCTATCTCCCACCTATTACTCCATATCTCGTCTGTGTTGATCCACAAAGCTCTTATGTCTATCTTGTACTGTTTTAATTCTGCTACGGATCAATTTCACCTTATCAATAGTATCCTGAATCAATTTTGGGCCTTTGACAATTCTTAGACCCTCTTTATCCCAATATAATGGCGAACGACACTTTTTGTCGTACAATGCGTCGTATGGAGCCATACCGATACTACTGTGATACTAATTATTATAGGCAAACTCAATCAACGCTACATATTGATCCCATTCTCTTTGAAACTCCATAACACAAGCTCTGAGCATATCCTCAACAGTCTTGATCGTCGTCTCACTCTGACAATCTATATGAGGACGAAATGCAGTACTGAAATTTAGTTTTATACCCAAAGCTGTCTGTAAGCTACCCCAAAATCTCGAGTTAAATCTAGGATCCCTGTCTGATATAATGGAAACTGGAACCCCATGCAATCTCACAACTTCATTCACATATCTCCAAGCTAACTGATCTAGTGAATAATTTTCTCTCACTGGTAAGAAATTAGCTGACTTGGTTAGTCTATCAATAATAACCCAAATGGCATCATGTTGCCTCGGAGTCTTCAGCAAAACCATAATAAAATCCATCGTGATTGGTTCCTATTTCCACTCTGGAATAGGTAACGAATGTAATTTTCCAACTAGAGCCTGATGCTCACCCTTAATTTGCTGACAAGTTATACACTTAGAAACAAACTTCGCTACTTGCTTCTTCATACTAGGCAAGCAATAATGTTGTTTCAGTGTGTTATATATCTTGGTGGTACCAGGATGCATAGCATAAACTGCTACATGTGCTTCCTCCAAAATCTCTTTCCTCAAATTATCAACATTGGGCATACATAATCTTTGCTTTAACCACAATGTATCATCTCTCACTTCAAATTTAGAATCCATATTCACTTTTAAATTTATAAATTCTGGATCTCAGTTCTGAGCCTCTTTAATTCTTTCAAGTAATAGATGTCTCAACTTCAATGTAGCTATCAATGTTTCATTCTACCCTAAGTTCAATTCAACATTCAGTGCTCTCAAATGAACTAGGGTCGGTAACCTCGATAACTGTACTTGAGCTACACTGCTATTAGACTTTCGATTCAAAACAACAACTACCACATTATCTTTGCCAGGATGATACTCAATTATACAATCATAATCTTTTAACAATTCTATCCATCTCCTTTGTCTCATTTTTAACTCTTTCTATCTCAATAGATACTTCAAACTCTTATGATCAGTAAACATCTGAAAAGTTTCTCCATATAGATAATGTCTCCAAATATTTAAGGCAAATACTACTGCAGCAAGTTTTAAATCATGTACTAGATAATTAAACTCATGAGACCTCAACTGTCTCAATGCATATGCTATTACTTTTCCATGCTGCATCAGTACACATTCTAAACCCTGATGTGATGCATCACTGTACACAACATAACCTCTAGAGCTAGATGGAATAGCTAGCATTAGTGCTGTAGTTAACCGATGCTTAAGCACCTCAAAACTCTTTTGGCAATCATCATTACATATGAAAGGCACATTCTTTCTCATAAGTTTTATCAAAGGGGCTGAGAGTAGTGAAAACGTCTTGACAAACCTTCTGTAATAACCAACTAATCCAAGGAAACTTTGGATCTCATACACATTACTCGGAGCCTCCCATTTCATCACTGCTTCTACTTCCTTTGGGTCTACCTGAATGCCCCGTCCAGACACTATGTAACCCAGAAATACTACTTGATCAAGCCAAAATTCACACTTGCTGAACTTGGCATAAAACTGTTTTTCCCTCATTATCTATAGAACCACTCTCAAATGTGCAGAATGATCTTCTCTACACCTCAAGTACACCAAAATTTCATCAATAAATTCAATCATAAAGTGATCTAAATAAGGTTGAAATACCTTATTCATCGAAGCCATAAAAGCTGTCGGGCGTTAGTCAATCCAAACGGTATTACCAAAAACTCGAAGTGCCCATATCTTGTTCTAAATGTACTCTTTGGTACATCAGCCTCAGCTATTTTCCACTGATAATATCCCGATCTCAAGTTTAACTTTGTAAACACTTGAGCTCCCTGTAATTGATCAAACAAATTATCAATCCTCGAAAATGGATATTTATTCTTAACTGTTATTTGAACTGCCGATAATCAATACACAATCTCATAGTTCCATCCTTCTTCTTTAAAAACAATACCGGAGCTTCCCAAGGTGACACACTAGGCCTGATGAAACCCTTATCTAACAACTCTTGTAAATGGGTTTTCAATTCCTTCAGTTCTACAGGTTTCATCCTATATGGAGAAATTGATATAGGAGCGATACCTGGAACAAGGTCTATGGTAAACTCTGTCTCCCTTTCTAGGGTAAACCTGGTAGTTCTGCAGGAAACATCTAGGAAATTCCTAACAACAGGAATATCCAGAATGGTTTGTTCATTTCAAGTATCAACTATGTGGGCCAGATAAGCCTCACACCCACCTCAGATCAGTTTCAGCACACTCATAAATGAAATTAGTCGGGCTGGCACAGCCTGAATAACTCCTCGAAACACCACTCTCGGTTGGTTAGAGGATTCAAGAACTACTTCCTTGGTGTAACAATTCATCACAGCCTGATGAGCAGTAAGCCAATCTATGCCTAAAATAACATCGATTTCCTTTAAATGTAATATAATCAAATCAGTTTCTAACTCTGCCTGAACAATCCAAACTATGCACCTTTTACAAACCTCACTAATTATTGTTGTGCTATCCACTAGGGTACTTACCTCTAACCTACATCTCAATATCTCTCGCTCACAATACAATCTAGAAGCCAGATGCGGTGTGATGAATGAATGTGTAGATCCTGGATCTACCAATGCATATGCTTCAAAATGAAAAACATTCAACACACCTGTTACCACATCTCGAGAGTTCTATGCCTCCAGTCTAGTAATGGAATAGACGCTGGCCTGAGATTGCAGCTGGTTACTCCGCACCTCAGTCCTGACACTGGGCCCTACTGACTGAGTTCTGCGTCAACCTCTGCCTCTTTGTGTAGATTTGTCAGCTTTGCTCTGCTGAACCGATGTCTCAGTCATTGTTCCTCCTCTAACTCCAGACTGTGGTTCTGACATCTCAAGATAATCTTGATCAGATAGTCTACAGAGCCATAACAGAAACAAGCTCCTGTTAACCTTCAACATTCACCACCATTTTTCTTACCACAATGCTCACAATCAGGCAACTTTTAAGACTGACTAAAGGGCATTTATCCTCTACCTCTCCCAAACTGAACAAATCCACCTCTTGATCAGGATCCAAATTGTCTCGATCTATACTAGAATCGAGAAGATCTGTTCTGGCACTTTTTGAAGCTTCTGTCAAAATCAGCCTGAGATTCATCCTGCCACTTTCCTTTAACCTCCTGTCTATACTCTCCCTGACCATCCTTCAACAACTATTCAATTTTGATTAAGGCCGCTTGGAGTTTCGTAAAACTACCTAAATTAGAAATGGCTAGCCTCGTTCTGATCTCCATGTTCAAACTGTCCTCAAACTGTCTACATTTGTCTCGCTCAGTTGGGATCAATGCAGTTACATACCCCATTAACTCATTGAATCTTATTTCATACTTTGCCATTGTGTGCCTGCCTTGCTTCAGATCTAAAAATTGTTTCATCTTTCGATCTATGTAAATCTTAGGCATATAGTTCTCTCGAAACACCCTCAAAAAATCTTCCCAAGTCAAATTACAAGGTCTGGCGGTACTATCCGGAATAGTCTTCCACCACTGGTATGCTGGACCTTGCAGTAATGAGACCACATAATCAAATCTTTCATCTGCCTCACAGTCCATTTGGTTGAACACTCTTTCAGTTCTATCTAACCACCCTTCTGCCTCAGCAGGATCTGTAATTTCGTAGAAGTCTACAACCCCCTTCTTTCTCAGTTTATCATATTTTCTTTCTCGCCTCTCCAGAACTCTCGGAAGCATTTGAGCAAATTCAGGTACAGGAGACTCTACATTGGCTCCTATGGACTCCATGTCAACTGACTCTCTAATTGGATCATCTATGGAAGGTGACCTATATCAAACAAAAGTTATGATCACTATCTAAATCTCTCACTATTTATCATATCTCTTTACTCTTATGTGTCCCTAAGATGCCCAACTATGCTCTAGTTATATAGGTTGTTGTATAAACATTTTGGACTTAGTTACAGCTCAGAGGTCTGTCAGCTAACTTCAGAAGTGTTGTAATTTGTATTTTCTTTTGTAGTTCTTGTCTAGAACTTGTATAAGGATTGTAAGCTTTTGTTGAATGCAAGGAATGGTTTTTAATTTGATGACTTTTAATTATGTCAGATGATACTGTGTGTAAGTTGGATATATGTTTGCTCTAACATACCATTATCATAGGATATGTACTTAAATGTCCTTTGGATGTTCGGGTATATACTTATGGTAGTGGGATGTTGCATTTTTGGTATCAGAGCTTGGTTTGGCATCTTAGGGACACATAAGAGTAAAGAAATATGATAAATAGTGAGAGATTTATATAGTGATCATAAATTTTGTTTGAAATAGGTCACCTTCTATAGGTGATCCAATTGGAGAGTCAACTGACATGCAGTCTGTAGGAGCCAATGTAGAGTCTCATGTACCTAAGTTTGCTCAAATGCCTCCAAGTGTTTCGAAGAGGCAAGAAAGAAAATACGATAAACTAAGAAACTAGGGGACTGTAGACTTCTACGGAAGTACAGATCCTGCTAACGTAGAAGAGTGGTTAGAGAGAACTGAAAGAGTGTTAGACCAGATGGACTGTAAGGTAGATGAAAGATTTGATTATGTGGTCTCATTACTGCAAGGTCCACCATATCAGTGGTGAAAGACTGTTCTAGGCCGTACCATCAAACCTTGTAGTTTGACCTGGGAAGATTTTGTAAGGGTGTTCCGAGAGAACTATATACCTAAGATTTACATGGATCAGAAGATGAAAGACTTTTTAGATCTGAAGCAAGGAAGGCTCACAGTGGCAGAGTATGAAATAAGATTCAATGAGTTAATAGGGTATGCAACTGCATTGATCCCAACTGAGGAAGACAAATGTAGACGGTTTGAGGACAGTTTGAACATGGAGATCAGAACGAGGCTAGTAATTTTTAATTTGGGTAGTTTTACGGAACTCCGAGCGACCTCAATCAAAATTGAACAGTTGTTGAAGGATGGTCAGGGAGAGTAGAGACAGGAGGTTAGAGGAAGAGGCAAGATGAATCTTAGGTTGATTCTGACAGCAGCTTCAGAAAATGCCAAAATAAATCTTCTCAATTCCAGTCTAGATCGAGACAATTTGTATCTCGATCAAGAGGTGGATTTGTTCAGTTTGGGAGAGGTAAAGGACAAATGCCCTTCAGTCAGTCTCAACAGTTGCCTGATTGTGAGCACTGTGGTAAGAAACATGGTGGTGAATGTTGGAGGTTGACGGGAGCTTGTTTCCATTGTGGCTATGTAGACCATCTGATCAAAGATTGTCCTGAGATGTTAAAGCCATTGTTTGGAGTTAGAGGAGGAACAATGACTAAGACAACAGTTCAGCAGAGCAAAGCTGGCAGATCTACACAAAGAGGCAAATGTAGAGGCAGAACTCAGTTAGTAGGGCCTAGTGTTAGGACTAAGGTGCGGAGTAACCATCCGCAATCTCAGGCTAGGGTCTATGTCATTACCAGACAAGAGGCACATAACTCCTCAGATGTGGTAACAGATATGTTGAATGTTTTTCATTTTGAAGCATATGCATTGGTAGATTCAAGATCTACACATTCATTTATTACACCGCATCTGGCATCTGGATTGCATTATGAGAGAGAGATATTGAAATGCGAGTTAGAGGTAAGTACCCGAGTGGGTAGCACAACAGTGATCGGTGAGGTTTGTAAAAGGTGCATAGTTCGGATTGATTAGGCAGAGTTAGAAGATGATTTGATTGTATTACAGTTAAAGGAAATAGATGTTATTCTAGGCATGGATTGGCTTATTGCTCATCGGGCTGTGATGAATTGTTATACTAAGGAAGTAGTTCTTGAATCCCCTAATCAACCAAGAGTGGTGTTTCAAGAAGTTAGTCAGGCCGTGCCAGCCCGACTAATTTCATTTATGAGTGTGTTGAAACTGATCCGAGGTGGGTGTGAGGCTTATCTGGCCCATGTAATGGATACTTGAAATGAACAATCCATTCAGGATATTCCTGTTGTTAGGGATTTCCTGGATGTGTTTCCTGCATAACTACCAGGTTTACCCCCAGAAAGGGAGACGGAGTTTACCATAGACCTTGATGACACCTGTAGAACTGAAGGAATTGAAAACCCAGTTATAAGAGTTATTAGATAAGGGTTTCATCAGGCCTAATGTGTCACCTTGGGAAGCTCTGGTATTGTTTGTAAAGAAGAAGGATGGAATTTTGAGATTGTGTATTTATTATCAACAGTTGAATCGGATAACAGTTAAGAATAAATATCCATTATCGAGGATTGATGATTTGTTTGATTAATTACAAGGAGCTCAGGTGTTTATAAAGTTAGGCCTAAGATCGGGATATTATTAGTTAAAAATGGCTGAGGCTGATGTACTGAAGAGTGCATTTAGAACAAGGTATGGGCACTTCAAGTTTTTTGTAATGCTATTTGGATTGACTAACGCCCCGATAGCTTTTATGGCTTTGATGAATAAGGTATTTCAACCTTATTTAGATCACTTTGTGACTTTATTTATTGATGAAATTTTGGTGTACTCAAAGTGTACAAAAGATCATTTAACACATCTGAGATTGGTTCTAGATAATGAGGGGAAAACAGTTATATGCCAAGTTCACTAAGTGTGAATTTTGGCTTGATCAAGTAGTATTTTTGGGTCATATAGTGTCTGGACAGGGCATTCAGGTAGACACAAAGAAAGTAGAAGCAGTAATGAAGTGGTAGGCTCTAAGGAATGTATCTGAGATCCGAAGTTTCCTTGGATTAGTTGGTTATTACAAAAGGTTATCGAGGGGTTTTCACTACTCTCAACCCCTTTGACAAAACTTCTAAGAAAGAATGTGCCTCTCAAATGGAATGATGATTGTCAGAGGAGTTTTGAGGAGCTAAAGCATTGGTTAACTACAACACCAGTGTTACTTATTCCATCTGGCTCTGGAGGTTATGTTGTGTATAGTGATGTATCACATTAGGTTTAGGATGTGTACTGATGCAGCATGGCAAAGTAATAGCATATGCATTGAGATAGTTGAGGTCTCATGAGTTTAATTATCCAGTTCATGATTTAGAACTTGTTACAGTAGTGTTTGCCTTAAAGATTTGGAGACGTTATCTATATGGAGAAACTTTTAAGGTGTTCACTGATCATAAGAGTTTGAAGTATCTGTTGAGCCAGAAAGAGTTGAATATGAGACAGAGGATATGGATAAAATTGTTGAAAGATTATGATTATACAATTGAGTATCATCCTGGAAAAGCTAATGTGGTAATTGATGCATTAAGGCGGAAGTCCAATAGTAGCATGGCTCAAGTACAACTATCGAGGTTACCGAGCCTAGTTCAATTGAGAGCAATGAATGTTGAATTGAAATTGGGGTAGAATGAAGTATTGTTAGCTACACTGAAGTTGAGACTTGTATTGCTTGAAATAATCAAAGAGGCTCAGAACAGAGATCCAGAATTTATAAAGTTAATTGAGAAGTTAATAGTGAATATGGATTTTGAATTTGAAGTGAGAGATGATCCATTATGGCTAAAGCAAAGATTATGTGCGCCCAATGTTGATGATTTGAGGAAAGAAATTTTGGAGGAAGCACATGTAGCAGCTTATGCTATGCATCCTAGTATCACTAAGATGTATAACACGCTGAAACAACATTACTGGTGGCCTGGTATGAAGAAGCAAGTAGCGGAGTTTGTTTCCAAATGTATAACTTGCCAGCAGATTACGGTTGAGCATCAACTCCAGTTGGAAAATTACATTCGTTACCTATTCCGGAGTGGAAATGGGAACGAATCATAATGGATTTTATTATAGGTTTGACAAGAACTCTAAGACAACATGTTTGGGTCATTGTTGATAAACTGACCAAGTCGGCTCATTTCTTGCCAGTGAGAGAAAACTATTCACTAGATCAGTTAGCTCAGAGATATGTGAATGAATTTGGGAGATTACATGGGGTTCCAGTATCCATTGTATCGGACAGGGATCCTAGATTTACCTCTAGATTTTAGGGTAGTTTACAGACAACTATGGGTACAAAATTAAATTTCAGTACTGCATTTCATCCTCAGATAGATGCTAAGAGTGAGAGGATGATCAAGACTGTTGAGGATATGCTCAGAGCTTATGTTTTGGAGTTTCAAAGAGTATGGGATCAGTATGTAGCTTTCATTGAGTTGAACTATAATAATCAGTATCACAGTAGTATCAAAATAGCTCTATATGAGGCATTGTACGACAAAAAGTGTCGTTCGCCTTTATATAGAGATGAAGAGGGTCTAAGAATTATCGAAGGGCCAGAATTGATTCAGGATACTATTGACAAAGTGAAATTGATCCGTAGCAGAATTAAAGCAGTACAAGATAGACAGAAAAGCTATGTGGATCAGCACAGAAGAGATATGGAGTATCAACTGAGAGATAGAGTATTTTTTAGAGTATCACCTTGGTGAGGTGTGCCAAGATTCGGTAAGAAAGGTAAGTTAAGTCCAAGGAATATTGGTCCATATGAAATAATCGAAAGAGTTGGACCATTAGCTTATAAGTTAGCCTTACCTTCTGAAATGGCTCAGATACATAATGTATTTCATGTGAGAATGCTTAGGCGATATCAGTCAGATCCAACTCATGTGATAATGACTTAGGAGATTGAATTCTCTAGTAATTTGAGTTATGTTGAAGAACCAGTGAAGATAATTGGCTATCATTATAAATAACTGAGGAACTAAGTGATCCTAATGGTGAAAGTCCTTTGGGAGAATCATTCGAGTGAGGGAGCAATATAGGAGACGGAGCAGCAAATGAGAAATCAGTACCCCTACCTATTTGACCATTCTGGTAATAATTTCGAGGACCAAATTTTTGTTAGGAGGAGAGAATTGTAACATCCCATTATCCATGTTAAGGCTATAATAATGAATTATGAATTACTGAGAAATTAGAAAATGCATGTCATGATTAAGTTAAATATGACATGCACATTTTTGCACATTAATATGATTGTACATGCATTCATTGACATTTTCCTAGTATAATTAAGTTATTAGTGCGATTAAAATATGAATTGTAGATTATTTGTGGTAAAAATTTATTTGGAGAATATTATGATTATTTCGAAATTTTTGGTGAATTTTTGAAAATTTGGAGTATTTTTGGACTAGGGAAAAAATTTGAATAGTAGACCAATTAAATTGTGACATATGGCAGTATGAACAGTGACACATGTTGTTGGACCCCAAACTTTTTCGTGGAAATTTGATTTATTAAATGAGGAATTAGTGGTGTTTAATGTTGTATTTGGGTAATGGTAATTGGAACAATTGCAATGATATTTTGAGGTTAATACATGAAATGGATGTTTTGTGTATGAATTTTGTGAAAGAGAAATATGTATGCACATATTCTTCCTTGTTGAGTTTGCTATTGGGTATTTGCTTTGGAATAGCATGTTGGAGTTTTGAATTGTGTTTGAGATGAATTCGATGAGGTGGAGCTTAATAATACCGAAGAGTACTTGGTAGTAAGTGATTATGAGAAGTTGTTGTATTGGTAAACCTTCCTAAGTATAGGAATGGTATTCAGAAACTTCAATAGCAAATCTGTACTAATCTAGATAGAATTAGCTAAAGTGGTCTTAATGAAAGTTGTAGCTCATATGTCCAGTTTTCTAACGCTATAAAGTATGCAATTTTTCGATATCGGGGCTAGAAGTTATGAATGTTTGAACTTTATATGCTGTTTAGTATGGAAATTTCAGGGTAGAAACTTTGATTGGAATTTTGACCCTCATAGAAATGGAATTTGTTCTTAGAGTCTTCATGAAAGTTGTAGGTCATGTTTTTATCTTTCCATTGGTATAAAATATGAGATTTTTGGATAATGGAATAGGAAGTTATGATTTTTGGAAGTTGTGTCACTGTTTAGGGTGACATTTTTTTGGACAGCCAGCTTGAAACGAAGTTTTGACCCTTTTTTGAGGCTGAATTGGTTTGTAAGTTCTTCATGAAAATTGTAGAGATTGTTTTTATCTTTCCAATGATATAAAGTATGAAATTTTTGGACAAGGGAGTGAAAAGTTATGATGCTTAGAAGTTCTGATACTGTTTAGGATGAAGTTGCCAACCAGTCACTTTGTGTGGACTTTTTGACCCCTTTAGAGTCCGATATGGTTTTTAAGCCCTTCATGAAAATTGTAAAACATTATGTTATCTTTAAATTGATACCAAGTTTGTAAAATTTGGAGTTATGAGTCAAAAGTTATGGATTTTAGAAGTTAGAAAGTAGGTTTGGAAGAGGGCCATCGCCCGCTCAGCCATCAACCGCTCGGTCATCGCCCGTTCATCCATCGCCGCTCGGCCGATTTTCGAATTTTTCGTCTGTTTCGACCTCTCCACTTTTTTGGCCATAACTTTTTCGTCCGACATCCGATCGATCCGATTTTTGAAGCGTTGGATTTCTAAGACATCCCTCTATCTCTCCATACCAAAGTTATGATTTTTGAGATCAAACTGAGAAAGATCGATCGGATCAAAGTGGGAAGATCGATTAAAAGGTAATGAGTTAGATACTTTCTGAACATGCTTCAGTAATTTGGAGATATCTGGAGCTATAGAGCTCCGATTGAGTTGATTCTTATTGCTAATTAAAGTAGAGACATGGGGCTACAAATATTTTGAAGGAATCGAATTTCAATTCAGTCCCTAAGATGTTCAATTTCTGGAGTGAAGTTAGGTATAGTGTTCAATCTTGGTTCAGTATTGGTCTGAAAGTGTTTTGGCCTTAACTTCTTCATTTTTGAACCAAATTGAGTGATTTTGGTGTTATTAGAAAGATAAGACATAGAGGAACATTTATCTAAAATGAAGTATTGTCAAATTATTTCATTTACCTGATCGAAATAAGGAGTCAAGATGTCAGTTTTTAAGGCAAAAATGAAGGGCATAGTTGGAAGTTCACTTAAGGTTTTAAGTTATAAGGCTTATATGTAAGGGCATAAGGATCTTTTCTCAT
>JAOTAZ010000219.1:14541768-14571726 GCA_025629785.1 Erythroxylum oxycarpum
TTAATCTTCATGGCTTTGATGATTGAAACATGATTTGATGATAGTTAGAGGTTAAATGTTCATAAATTGAGGATGGGCATATGATAGAATGTGGATGAGAAATAGGGACAGATTCATGTCTTGATTTTGTGTTTTGATGGATAATAGATTAGGGAATGACATAATGTTGGATTGCGTGAGTGAATGGTGTTTAAAATGTTCTAGAAAAATATTAGCTGGGACATTGATTCTGCCTCTGTTTGTTTAGCCATAAATTGTTTTGATGATCTTTAATTTAGATTAAATTAGAGACATATGACTACATTTTTATGAAGACATCGAATTCAAATTATGTCATTAAGAGTTTCGAATTTTGACTTGAAGTTGAGTACTGGGTGTAGGAAAAGTGCAGAAAAACTGGATACATAATGGGTTTTGTTCTGCTTCCTTAATAAACTAATGTGAATTTGTTTGGGTGTTTTGTGATGATGTAAAATGAGACTAAAGCTAAAGAAAGGGATTTATGGGATCTCTTGAAATGTGAAGGAACAAGGCGATAGCTAGAAGTGAAATGAAAGTGGAAATGAAGTTGAATATGTGCAGAAAATCGATGATGAATGCATATATATGTGTATGTTATGTTATTAGTGTTTATGATCAATCATGGTCTATAATTTAGTTATGGATGATATTGAGTTAGAATAATCGACAAGTGATGAGTATTGAACTGGAAATGATTGACTAAGCATGAGAAATTGAATGTTGTAAGTAAAGAGTTAGAAATCTGAAAAATATAGAATGCCATTGGACATACTTTAGTACGTGAGGCATAACTTTTTTGTAGATCTCGTATTGAGGTAAATTAGGTATAGTTTTAAATAGGACTTACAACTTCTATGAAGACCACAAAAAGAGATTTTGAAATCTAGATGGTCAAATTTTCAAGTTTCTGTAAATGACTCGTGAAGATCCGTTTAACGGACATGGATGTCTGTTTAATAGACATTCACGGGACAAGTGACCCTAATTAAGCTTTAAATAGGTCTTAAAGTGAACCTAGAATGATCTTTGATTCATGGGACTAATGTATGATAGGTTTGAAATGAAAATGAAGGTTAAAACTTAGTGAACAAATGGATGAAATCAAAAAATCTAATGCATAAGTATAATGGGAATGAAGATGTTTATATGATTGTAGTTATGTTCAAGGAAGTTGAGTAATATCTATTAAGTGATTAATTGTGAATTAGAATTGGATATTATGAGATCATATAAGGTTAGAAAAGAGATGATGAGAAATTAAGTTATGATATAGAGTGACCAAGTGTTCTTGAGGTGTAAGTTTATGAATAAGCTAGACAAAGATTGAATGGAGAACTTAGAATGATCATATGCAAATGAAGCATAAATCTATTTTTAGTTAGATAAATATGAATCATGAAATGAGAATGAGCATAAGATGTGAAATTGGAAAATATACCCGAGAATTTGTCATCAAGCATGCATTATACATTATACATATACAAATGTGAAAACTAAATGTTTATGTGATTGTACGATTAATAATGTGCGTGCAATATGTGTTTTACATAATGATGATACAGGATAGAATGTCGACATCTGGACCTTTCCAGATCATAGAAGCTAATGCTAATCTGGAGCGTATTGTAAGTAAATCTAGATGATTTAATCCATTATTTGTTCTATTTGAATTTTGTATTGATTGACTACTGAATGCTCATATGAATGTGATTGACTGTGTTGAATTCCAGGCAGAAGGTCCGAGGATTGTGACGTTGGCTTGAGATATTGAAGTGCTACTTGTATGTGAATGAGATCAAATAAATGCACATAATTTGATTGGTAAATGTTGGAATACTGTTCAATGATAAATATGTTCTGAATGGGAATTTGCATATGAATGATAATGTGATTCTCAACTTAATGTTGGATGTTGGACTAAGGTCTGATGATATGTGAATGTGATTGCATGAGTATATGCAAATGTGATTGAGGCATTTCATTTCATGAATGCATGAAATATAATGGGAGTTGTGACTAGCCACTGATCAGAGCTTAAAGCTTAAAGTGTGAAAAGAGCCTAGAGCTCAGGTAGTGATTCAGAGCCTCAGGCTCAACGTTTAGTGAGCCCTGTATCCCCTAAGCGGATAAAGGACAGTTATCAATGAGTCCTATATGGGACAGTTTAGGCACTCGGTCATAACAAAGTAACAAATGGAAAGTGGGTCTCATGTGCATGGCATATGCATAATATGAATGATTAAATTGTATTGAATGTGAAATGTGAAATTGAATGTGAAGTGTGAAATGTTGTGAATGTGATTATGTGTTATTTGACTGGGTGAGCCATCAATAATGGTCACTCATTAAGATGACAAAACTCACCCAAAATTTGCAAATATTTTTCAGGACTCTGAAGAATAACCCGTTAGACAAACGGGAGTATCCCTACTGCATGTGAGTGAAAGAAGAGGTTAGGATCAATTGGCAACTGCATTAGTGTTTTCCTATTTTTGTATGGATTTGAGTCTTTTGCAATTATTGTAACATATTTATTTGAAGATTTTTGTTTGTAAAAACTTTCTAAAGTGGAATGGTTTGTAACTGATTATGAAGTGTACTAATATTATGATTATAAAAAAGGGGCCCAATTGGAAAGTGAAATTTCGATGATTTATGTAATGGTTGAAATGTTGTAAGTGCAAATATTTATGAAATAAAGTATGGCTAATTTTATACTTGATTTCCGCATACGTGTGCATTGCTTTGTTTTGTAAGGAAAAAAATTTCGTACTGAATGTCAAGTGATTGAGTGTTTGAGCACGCTACCCTCACGGGGCATGGACTTGGATATCCCTTAAGATGTCGGGTACAGGTCTTGCGAGAGTGGGGTGCTGCATTTACAATAGTTAATGCATTGTTTACGGCTACCTTTACTACGCATTCGTTTTTTAAGTTTTACCTTGTATTTGTGACTATCACGGTGTTGTTTTGGTTTGGTCCATATTATCTTTACTATGTTGTTGTTTAGCTTTTACTGGATGTAGTTGAAGCTCTTGAACTTATGTATTTACATATCATACTATCTCAATAAATTTCATTTAATTGTTTTTTAAAAAATTCATATGCCTATTTAGCCTTATTTTCCTGTAACTCATGCAAAACACTCAACTTCACATGATCTAAATGTCTAAATCTATCAATTAACAATAACTTAATTATGCTTATTACTCCAAAGTAGATTTTTTCTTCAATTTACCCGAAATTAAAAATTCAATAATATAGATAGTTAAATAATTCCCAATAAGAAAGTTAATTTAAACAAACAACAAAATAATTAACCTAAAAAGCCTTAAAGAACATATACTACCATCCTTTATAAGAAAAGAACTTTAAATCTTCTTTCAAAACAAAAATATCTACCTAAACACTCTCCATAATATATAAAAGTCAAGAAATAAAACTCTTGAATTATTGTATTTTCCTTCAAAATAACCCTGTCCTTCGCCTTCTATTATTTTTCTCTCATATCTTATTGATTAACAAATAGAAAATTTCAAAAACATTAATAATTATTTTAAAAACATGACTTATCATACCCTCAAATCAATTGATTAATCCCTTATTTATAGAATAAAATGCTACGTTTGATCGAGCAATGTCATGTTGATTTGTAACCTCTCTCTTTTTAAAATATGTGCAAATTGATTTTAAACTTACTTAATCATAAAATTATTCACCCTAAATAATTTGTCAAAAAAGAAAGATAAGAAAGAAAAAACTTAAAAAGAAATCATGGTAATCACAAGGGCTTTAGAGTTTTTTTTTTGTTCCCTTAGAATGGAGAATTAAAGTTGCAAAAATTCTAATAAATTGAACCAATTGCAACCATTTGAGACTAAAGCCCAAATGAAAAGAAACAAACTTACTTCTTACAGGATATAAGCAAATAACTATTCTTAACTTACATAGTAAATATTAACATGTGGAAGATATTAGAAGAACGTAGGGATCACAAATATAATATCCGAATATTACTTATATTGTTTAGAAGGATCTAGGTTTGTAACGCCAGACTCTATGAGACCTTTTGTATTATTTTGGACTTAGAGATGCTACTATATATTGATATATACATGGTTGTATATTTAAATTCTTTTGGGTATATATGTCAGTGATTTATAATGTTATATGTCTTACATGAATTTAAAGTTCATCGGTATGCGAAATTTTAGAGATTTTTGACATATAAGCTTCTAAGTGTATAAAACCAAGTCCATTGGATGGATAAGACTATGGTGGTTGAAATAAATGTGTTCTAATGCCTTAGTTGTGATTAGACATGAATTATAGACTTACTGGACACTTAGAAAGCTTAATTGAAAAGGTTGATGTACATAAGGGCTTATTTGCCAGTTGTTAAAAGTTAAAGGACTTAAATGTAATTTTTCAATTCTCAAATGATCAATATGTAATTTTATAAAGATAAGGGGCTTCATTATTATTTTCAAAAGTCCAGGGACTAAAATAAAAATAAAAGTTTTGGTCATTCCCAAATTTTGGGCATAATTGCAAATTTAGGAAAACTTGGAGGGTATAATGGTAATTTTACATAACCAAAGCAAAAAGGTAATTTCACCATATTTTGGTCAAAGAAGAGTCAATATTCTAGACCCTTCTTCATGTATGACCGTGCATCCCATTACTAAAGACTTAAAACATCTTGTTTTAATTAAAAGAAAGGAGAAGAAAGGAGAAGTGAGGAGGAGGAGAACCATTTTTGGCTATCACTAAATCCTACACTTTTTTTAATTCTCCAACCCAAATCAAGGTGTTATGTTGTTCTCCTTGCTTGAATATACATGAAACATGGTTTAGATGAATGAAATGAGTCATGGAGAAGCCTCCTTAAGTCAAAACCTAAATGCCCTCTCTATGGTGAAAGTTTGTGAATTTGTGAAAATCTTTTGAAATTGATTATTAAATTAATTCTATGGTGTTAATTGTACATGTACAATGTGAATTGATGATAAAAAATGAAGAATATGTATATTAGATGAGGCTTGGTCGAAATAATGGGAGAAGGAATGGATTAATGTAATGAATTGCATAATTATGATGAATATGGCTCAAATTAAGGGAATTGGATTGAATGGAGTGGTGAAATGTGTTGTTGTTTGGAAGTGTTTGTTATATAATAAGATAGGCGCATGAATTACTATGATAAAGTCTTTAAAATATGACTTGAAAGTCATGCACATTAAGTGCTTGATAAAATGTTTAAGTGAACTTGGCTTAGGATTTAAGGATTCGTAATGATATACATTAGAAAGCGACCTTAATTTTTACTTAGAGTAAACTTGAATTTTTGCTCAAATTGATGAGTAATGGCTAAATCTTATAGCTAAAAATAGTGATATTGTATTTTATACATTTATGTGATGATGTATAAATATGAGATATATGTTTGAGTAGTAAATATATTGTATATTTCTTTTATGTATAAAGGCTCAGGAGCTGCGAATTAAGGAGCTCGTACTGAGAATTGTTGAAGTTAAAGGAGTGTACACCTTCTTTTGAGGTGAGTTAGGGAAACCATAACTCTCAAATGGGATTAGAACATTTTAAGACATGCATGATGACTTGTATATGAATTTTGAACCTAGGTAATGCATAGTAGAATTGAATCTCAAATGGATCCTAGCATACTTGTGTATTTAAGAAACAACAATGTTTTGAATAACATTTTGCATGAACTAATGTTTTGGAATTTACATATGCATAATCGAGTCATGTATGTTACATGTTTGTGTTTTCTTTTGGCTTAGAGCCATGACAAAGTTCCATTTTATTGGTTGGATCGATAAATAAAGGCATGATGCCTTACTTGATTTTTGTACTTAATATTTTTATACGATTTTTATGATTGGTGAGATAACGATTCGCCAATCGTGTGCTAGATACAAAAGATTAAGCGATCCTTGTACCCTTGACTCTTGTACATAAAAGTCAAGTCCTTGTATCAACACATTTCTACGGGACTTGCGGGTGATTCCATACCTATGGTTTCGACACCAATGAGGTTATCACCTAGGGTCAGGCGCTTTTGTCGACTGTAGTTCAAACTCACCACGGATGAAAGTCGAGCCAACACTGAGAATCAGTGGGTGCGCATACTAGTTTGGTCAACTAGTAGCAACACACATGATTGTTTTGGCTTATTTTGAGATTTGTTTTCTAACGAGATTTGATTTATACATGTGATGTTTTTCTACTTTTATGTACGGGAATTGGAACCTATGTTCATCAGATGAGTGATTAACAGGCTAGGCCTATACAGTTCCTACCTAGTATATGTTGATTCATAGGCTATGCCTATGTGTTTTTATATAATGTATGTTCATTACATAGTTTATCTATACTGTTTTGGTGTGTGTCAGTTTTATTTACGATATATGTTTTTCCTGCTCACTGAGCACATACTGTACTCACCCCTCCGCTTTCCAACCATGCAGTTTAATTTAGTGAGCTTGAGATTCTGTGTAGATTGTGCGGTTTTTTGACATTTTCGGAGTAGACTCTGTTTTGTACTTTTGTTGTATAGTGGCTTATGAACTGTTTTTATTAGATTGGTTATGTTTATATACTTTATGACTTTATAAATTAACTCCTAACTATCCTGTAGTTTGTAAAAGATTTTACGTACGAATTTTTGGTACTATTGTTGAGATTACTTTTGACTGGACTTAAAAGTCCAGAAGTTGTGGTAGAATTTTTAATGTGAATATAGAAGTATGTTAAAATTGTTTGCAGGTGTTTGATTGAGTTTTGGGATTTTAAAAATACAATCGTTGTGTAGCCCAATTTTTTTTAAAAAGGAGCAATATTCGGTTAGCCTTGCATAGTCGGATTAAGGATACCGTGAGTGTCCTTAGTTTGGGTATGCAGCGGTTGTCATGTACCCGATGTGATATCGGGTTGTAACATAGATATTATTAACAAAATATCTAAATAAAGATAAATAATTTATGGTGTAATAATAAATATTAGCATGTCTAATAAGTATAACAAATTGAAATGTGTGATTATAATTAATTTGATTCACCTATAAATACTTATTTATCTTCTTGTTTCATGTATCAAGAAATAAATTTAAGCGTTCAAGAGTACAACTTGTGAAGATCTCAATCTTATAGGTTCTAAGTTATAAACTAATATTTGTAACTTATAGTTTTGAGTGTTTGTATTATAAATTCTCTCTTTTTTGCTCGTAATAATATTTTGTAAATCTTATCTCTTCTAATCTTAATTAAACTATATTGACTTATTTATATTATATAGTTGCCACTATTAATGGATCTTCCCTATCTGAAAAATTATATATCAATCATATTTCAAATGAATTAGTTATAGTTAATGTATACAATTATTGTTTACATAAAATAGTGGGAGTTATTTCTTTTAGCGCGAAGTAGTTTAGGATAGAGGTAATGGTAGCCAAATTTAAGATTGAGAAGTTCAACAAGGATAACTTCTCATTTTGGAAGTTAAAGATGAAATCTATCCTCATAAAAGATAATTATCGTGTAGCCATTAATAGGAGGCTCATAAACTATACTTATGATGGCTAATGGAATGATGTTATAAATTTTTATTTAGCTTTAACTTTTAAAGTTTTATCAAGTGTAGAGGAGAAGAAAAAATAAAAAAGGATATAAGATCATCTTAAAATGTTGTATAAGTTCAAGTCACTTTATAGCAAAATTTATTTTAAGAGCAAACTTGATAGTATGTAGACTAAATCTTATTTAGTTAGTACATTACAAATTTGCCTACTATATTCTCTCATCTCATATCATTAGGTTATAGAATATATCCACATAAATATGTTGAACTTCCACTTTAAAGTATACCTAATTTGTATGATTAACTTATCATCAATTTAACAAATAATATTCTTACAAACTACTTAGTTTTTTATGATGTTATAGACAGAGTTATCGAGGAAGAAAGATGGCATAACAATAAGAGAAACTTGTAATATGGTTCATAATAAGTTGAAGCCTTAACAATAACAAGAGGGAGATTAACAGAACTTGACCTAAATAGGAGACAAAATCATAGTAGAAAAATAAAGAAGTAAGAAGAATTTGAAATGCTACAATTATGTATAGAAAGGTCACTGGAAAAAGGATTGCTAGAAATTTAAATAATAAAAATTTCAATCCTCAAGAAAATTTTGTAATTACTTTAGACGATGACAATGATTTGTGTTTTGAAGCAATAATAATAATTGAAAGTAAGAAATCACAATTTAATTTATCAAATTAGTAACTACCTTTCATATATCCTCTATAAGAGAATGGTTATATTATTATGAACCTAACTTAGGAGATTTACGTATAATTATGACGGTTATCCTCTAAAGGATGTTGATATTGTAACTATCAATTTAAAGATGTATGATATTAAAATTCATATTCTTCAAAAAGCACAATATGTGGAAAGTTTTAAGAAGAATTTGTTATCTCTAGTACAACAATAGAAATTGAAAACAATATTTTAAAGATAATTTAAGGCATGTTTGTCCTTACGAGGGAGAAAAGATAGGTGCAAACTTGTACAATTTAAATGGAGAATTATTATTATAAGTAGAGCCATTAGTTACTTTAACATAATGTAAGTGAAATATTTTCAATGTTATCTCATAAAAAATTTAGAAATATATCTAAACAAAAAATTAAGATCTTTATTGAGTAAAATTTCTCCTTAAACTTATAGAAGTCTCATGACCCTTTTGTTAGTTATAAGTAAGCAATACTATGAGAAATTTAAAATATCAATACGTAAATTTTTCCTTGAATTAGTTTACTTTGATGTGTGGCAAACACCAATTCCATCCATTGGAGGAGCAAGTGCATTGCCTCTTTCATTGATGATTATTTAGGGAGGTGCTGGCTGTGCCCTATCAAGAGGAAACAAATATATTCTCAATCTTCAAAGTTTTGGAAGTAAGTGTTTAACTTGATTTTGGTAAAAAAGATCAAGTGCTTAAGAATGAATAATTAAAGGGAATATGTTAATAATAAATGTCGTGCATTATGTAAGTAAGAAGGCATCAAAATATAGTTCATTACTACATAACTCCTCAATAACCTAGAGTGGCAGAGTAGATGAATATAATTTTGTTACAAAGAATAAGAGCAATATTAAGGGATATAGATCTAGATAAGGACTTTTAGACAGAAGCAATCAATAACACTTGCTATATAGTGAAATGAGTTCCATCAACTACAATCAATTTGAAGATGTCGATGGAGATATGGATTGCTGAGATCCCTTTGTATGTAATGTATAATGCCAAAGAAACCACAAAAATAATTTAAAATATGAAAATTGTTTATTCTTAGGATATCCTAATGGAGTGGATATCTCTTATAGGATCTCGCTACCTATGAGGTTATTGTTAATAAGGATATTACCTTTTTAAAAGAAAATTAATAAAGGGAAGAAGAAGACAATAACATTTTTCAAAGAAGATTTAAAATGGTAAGAAGACATTTATCAAAGTAACATTACAATAATATATTTAATTACTAGTTGAGTCTAAAACTCTAAAAGTTTATTGATCTAATTGCATAAAAGACCGTTAATTACATATTAGTTGCAGATCTAAAAAATATTTTATTAAAGAATTGAAGGAATAATTGGATAAAAAATTTGAAATGAAAAACTTCAGGACTAACAAACAAGATTTTAGGGATTCAAATTCATTAAGATAAAAATAACGGAAATCTTTGACTTCATAAAGAAAACCACCTAAAAGGTTTCCTTACATTTTAATATACAAAATTATAAGTTAATATTGAGTTATCTTTATTTGAAGTTATCCTCTAGTAAAATATTTAACAACAAAGATAAGATGATGGATGTCTCTTATAGTAATGTATGTATCTGTAGTGGGGAATTTAATGTTTGCCATAATTTATACAAGAATGAGCACTGCCCAAACAATATGAGTGGTTAGTTTCTATATGGAAAATTCTGGTAAAGAGCATTGAGATGTTAGAGAGGATCAAAATAAACATTAAAGAGATCTATGATGCTGCATTATAAAACGGAAGATCTAACTTTATTATCAAAAGGATATGTTAACTTTGATTGTGCAGATGATCATGATAAAAACAAATGCACTATCGGGTTCTATGTTCACGCTTGCTAATAAAGTTGTAAGTTGCGTTTCAAAACTATAATCAGTTATGTCCATGTTAATAATAGAAGTAAAATATGTACTAGCTACAATAGTCAGTGAATGGTATGCGTCGTCAAGCATATATAAGTTAATACCTTATTTCTACCATTAATTAATTAACAGTTTAGTATAGGGTGAAATAGCAATTGATCATACAAGGAGAGTGTTGTTTATTTCATTCCAAACAAACTACAATTCATTTAGAAAAATTTAGCCCACAAAAACAAGGTGAAAACACCTATAATTTGATGTATAATTTAGCTCAAACATATGCACAAATTGTACCCATTTTATTTACCAAAATTTAGCCCTTTAAATCAGAAAATTATTATTATATAACCCAATAAATCAGATCTATAATTTATACACCAAAACAATATATAAGTTACTAGTTTCATCTCATTAAACGTCAAAGATTGTATTCTACGTAAATCCCTTTAATAACTCAACACATGAGTTGTCATTTATCATGTCTTTGGAACTTTAAAAAAGCTATAATCATATTGGAACATTAGAAAATCAGAATTGAATGCACAACTAAAAAAAATGCAAACAATGCAAATTTAGCTTTTTTGAAGATTCACAGGTACTCCTTTCAGGTTAAATTTAATTTCATAATCTTTTACTTGAATTTCCTAGCATATTAGACTTTAAAATATGTCAAAATCATGTTGAGAAAGTAAGAAAATAACAACAAATCCTTATCTCTCAAATCTGATAGCATAAACAATCTAATAATAAGACTTTCAAATTCAAGTTGCATATTTCCTAAAATTCTAGCTTTAGGAAACTAACTTTAAGAGGTTTTCTAACTGCCTTATAGCATTTAAATAACTCCCTAAACACAAACCAAGTATAGGTGATTAGTGCGTAGGAATAGATCAATCATAATCAAGCAATTGACACAATATATATCTGCTGGACTGCCATTTGCACAATAGATCATATCGTGTAGTTTTGGTCTATCTTCTTTTCAAAGATATTTTAGGCCTTCAACTTTTAACACAAATATATAATGAGATGTGGGAAAATCCCATGTAAACATTTAAACACAGTAGAAACAGAAAATGTAAGGGTTGAAAGTTTTCTAATCAATGAACTACAGTATACCACCTTTAAAATTTCATAATCAAATATCTATTTTAATTAAGCTGGTCTATGATTAATTTTATGGAATTTAGTCGTTGCAATCCCTTTAAATTATGGCCTTAACTAATAGGAAAGAATAGTAAACCACATACCATACCACACACACGAAAAGATGGGAAGGGGAGGGTTTAATCGAAAACTAAAACTAATTAATACAAACATAAACTACTAATACTAAAAACGAAACATAAAGAAAATAAACATACATATTAACAAGTGATCAAGCATGCATGAAGCCCATAAATTAGTCATCTACATTTGGATTCTTATCATTGACATCCCGAGCTATAAAGTAGGCCAACTATAGAGACGCTCACCAGTTAAGGTTTCCTTATCTCCCTTTAGTAATGTAAAATCGAACAAACCTGACTCTAAATTGATTAATGCAATTCTTTCCAAGAAGACATCATTAGCCCCAAGAACTTCAACCAACCAACTAGCAGCATTCCTAAATCATGCGATGCTCTAACTAAATCTCACTCCTTTAGCTAACTATTGAATTAATTTGTTGCTAATTTACTCGCTAAACTCAATATCAATTATAGACTAAAGACAAAGCGATAACAATCAATTCATATTCTAATATAACAATATGTCTCTCAATTATATAAGAACATGAATCATAAATAAATTGGCTCTAGCATCACACAAATACTGAAATACTTGTAATGTTAGAATTAACTTAAAAATAAATGTCTCAAATTATCCAAACAAAGAACTAAGTTGAAATTCTAAAAATTTTAAGCCAATTAAATTTAAAAAACTAGATACATAGAGATTAATAGTGAGAGAGACTCATTCTATTGATAGCCCAGGCTCAATAGATTGACGATCGTTTTAACCCAATAGCTTAAACCATGAAATCCTTCTCTAAAGGTCTTGAACTAGCTCGATTCCAACGGCTGTATAACTCTTACGCCACCAGAACACCTCCTTGCACTAGCCTACTTCACTAATAGCTCTCAAGTTCTTATGAGATTGCTTTTTTTTTTTTTTCCCTCAATTGACGTGATATGCTTGATCCTCTCTCCCTTTCCACTGTTGCTTTTTTTATTAGCTCTTGAGACATACCAAGAGATGCACTTTGATGGCTCTTTAATAAGCTACCTCTTAACTCTTCCATTTTGAAGAAAGAACATCAGGTCTGTTGCTCCGTTTATGTTTTGCTTCATTTACTAGCTATTGTGTGTATCATGCTTCTTCACCTCCTAGCTACTGTGCGTTTTACTTGTTTGTTGGCATCATTTTTGGTCTACTTCCTACTGCCACCTGCGTTTTTATCTATCCCCTGTTTATTACATTTTATATCTTTTATTTCTCTTGTATGTTTTCATTTTCGTCCAGTTGTTGTCTATTAGGGTTGTGTTATGTTTCATTTCTTAGATTGTTGTCATTTAAATCAATTTTCAGTTGTTTTGCATTTCACTTCTTCTACTTTATATCTTTGCTCTTTATACTGTCATTTTGTTCTTCTTTACTTTCAACCTATGCTACCAATACGCTCGTTTTTTTTTCTAGTCTGCATTTTTATGGACTGCTGTTGTCTTTATTTCCTAACAAAGTGAGGAATTTCAATATAAATAATTTTAGGTATTAAATAATAAAATATGAATAATCATGCCAAATAAATAATACAAAAACTAATTGGGCTAAGTTTAGGAGAATAAAAGATGTATTATTTTGTATTTATCAAATTTTCCCACACATAACTTTTGATCATCCTTAATCAATGAAACACACGACCAAGCGAAAAAAGAAAACAAGATGCTTGAAAAAACATGTAAACTAGACTCATGACTCCACCTCAAATTCATCGATAAGGTAACTAGACCAAAAGAACCAATTAGAAACTAAAAAAAACCTTATGTAAGCAAAGAAAACAATGGAAACAATTGAGTTAGGAGACGTCACATCATCCATAAAAACTAACTAAACCATTGAGATTCTTAACACATGGGCAAGGTTCCTTTGCATAGTATAAGCAATTAATTAGCATTAGAATGAAGTGATTTCAATTGATAGAACCTCATACGGATATGTTTTATAACTCAACACTCATAGTGTTTATTAGGTCATGTGTTTAACTTAAAAGCTCAATCCCAATAAGAAGATAAATGAAGAACTTGTATATCGACTCAATTCTCCACTACTAGATATGGGAAAACATACAACACAAATCAAAGGACTTTAAAGGGTTGTAATGAGGCTTAGGATAATGGTAGGAAAATATTTAAGAATGTGTACTAAAACACCAAGAACTTGTGGAGCAAAAGAAACTCTAAAAAGTGAGAGAAAACATCAGCTATTGATCTCCATCTCATAATCATTCTAAAGCAAAAACCTCCCTCAATACCCTCAAATTCACTTGAAAAACCATCTACCATCAAATAGAGTAAATTTCCCTTCTTTGACTTAACTCTCAAGTATATCCACACCTCTTCTTCACCAAAATGAAGTGAATGAACACATTGTGTTGAAACAAATTAAAAAAAATGTCAAACATGAAACAGAATTACAAGAACAAACGACCTTGAAATTCACATCTATATATTCCTTTTATTTTTCTTTTTCTTATTTTTTTGAAATAACAAAGTACAATGAAGATAACAAATAAAGTACATGGCTATAGCGGCAACACAAATGATAAATCATAACCCTTCATTCACACAACCAAGAGAACCATGAATTTTAAAAATATTCACCTTTTACTCCTTTTCCAACCACTCATGTCAAAACTTCATGTTCTATAGCTCAAGTCAAGGGTATGTCATAAAAGTGAGAAATAAGGTTGTAATGTGGCTAAAATTAGAAAAATAGGATATTAAAAGCTTATATGGGTTAACAAGAGGATAAAATAAAGCATTACGTGGCTTGTGGCTATGTAATTTTAAAAAATGAATGCCTTATGATTTTCATGTTATTATGTGAACCATGTGTGTAGTTTTGAAGAGTACCAAGGCAAGGTTAAGAAAGACAGCCCATGGATGAGCGCAATATATACACTCAAGAGATTGATGTAGAAGTGTCAGTCTATATAGGTTACCTCGCTGACTTTTTGGTCTAACCATTTAATCACATGTAAAGTTCATTGTAGAATGCCTATAAAATGTAAGTACTTTCTTTAAGCAAGTTTAGTTAGCAATTGAAACAATGTTTATCCTCAAAAGCACAATTTATCTTATGAAGAAAATTTTAGTTTCAAAATAAATTAGATTAGAATTTCTACCTAGTCACATTTAGTTAGTTCTCTTGCCCAAGACTTGAGGTGATCTACCTAAATATAGGCAAACAAACACACAAAATGTGAACAAATGCAAACTATCCTATGTGAAGATCTATTTTTTTTACTGAAATGATTTAAGGACAACCAAAAGTCATTTTGGTGCACGAACACTTTAATAACCACAAAATTTATCCTCTAACCTCACCCCATACTTGTGTCTTAAATTGTCCTCAATGTTAGATCTAAATGATGAGAAATGTACAATGATTTATAGTCAAGTTAATAGCAACACACAACATCAAGTCATTAAAGCAAACCAAATCAAACCACTTTAGCATATAAAAAATGTGTATAACCTAGATAAAATGCCCAAAAAATGCAGAATTAAGCATGAAAGAAGCTTTTGCAGTAGGCTAACATCAAATCCACTCTAACAAAGAGCAATAAATCTCATGATCTAACATAAACGAAAATTGAAATAACTGCGGAGTGACATAAAAAACTAGAAATAAAAAAAGAAAAAGAAATGCAAATGCGATTTATTATTTCATCATGGGTTACCTCCTAAGTAACGTTGTTGGTTTACATTGTTAGCTCGACGTACTGCATAATTCACAGTTCTGATCATAAAATAGTGTGAGCTCGTGCCCATTCACTTTAAAAATTTTGTCAATTTTTAAAATGCGCACTTCTTCTGCATCATACGAAAACACATTAGTAACAATAAAAGACCTAACCATCGAGATTGTAGCTTACCAGGAAACAATTTCAATTTTGAATTAAACAAGAGCTCTTTTTTCCTAATAGAGAATGATTTCCTAGCATTTCCATATGCTTCCAACCTTAGTTCCTCTAGTTCTTACAGTTGTAACATCCTCTATTTTCCAGCTAACTCGTAATCAAAATTGCAATATTTCACTGCCCAATATGACTTTTTCAATATCTTTTTATGTTTGAAATGACCACCACTTCAAACAAATGACAAAAATTCATAATTGAATGATGTTCTGTCTCTGGAACCCACCCGCAAAAAACTTGGTTAAAGCATAATTTCCATAAATAAAGATCCCCCCAGAAATAATACTTAGATTCAACCTTTATCTTGTCCTTTTGAGCTCTTGTCAGATCATTTTGAAGCTACTTGGCAACTATATAATTACACATATTAGCATACCAAAACACACAATCATACATCAATGAATAAAGTTGCTCATCTGGAAAATTTTTAGCAATTAAAATCCAATCCTCTCTAAGTATTATTATGTCACGACCTTGTACCACATCGGGCCCATCACAACCGCCGCATAACCAGAATAAGGACACTCACAGTACCCTTAATCTGTCTATGCAAGGCTAACTGAACCTCTCTCTATTTTTACCTTTTTTTAAAAAAATTTAGGTAGCACAACAACTGTATTTTTAAAAATCTCAAAACCTATAAACCATTTCAGACACACTTCTATATTCACATCTGACCACAACTTCAGGACTTTAAAGTCCACTCAAGGTAATCTCAACTCTAGGCAATCTCAATTTAAGGAAATTTCAACAACAGTATCAAAAGTTTATACATAAAATCTTTACAACAACCAAAACAATCAAAGGTTAAGTTTAGAAAATTATAAACATATCAATATGATCAAGGTAATAAAACAAAAAAAACAATAAAACAGTTTATGAGCCATTATGCAACTAAAGTATAGAGCCAAAATTACCCACGTGTGGTAATACTCTGAAACTTCCAAAAGACCGCACAATCTACTCATAGCTTTAAGCTTATTAATTAACCTGCATGGATGGAAAGCGGAGAGGGGTAAGTACACTAGGTACTCAGCGAGTAGGAAAAACATAGATCATGAATAAAATTCGATACACACCAAGATGATATGAATAATCTTATAAAATAAACATACAACACTTAGAAAACACATAGGCGCAGCCTACGACTCAACATATATTGGTTAGGAACCATATAGGCTTAGCCTGTTAGCTTACTCGTCCGGTGAACACAGGCCCCAATTCTAGTACGTAAAAGCATAAAAACATCATATGTATCCATCAAATCTTGATAGGAAACTCAATATCAGGCTAAGGCAAAACAATCATATGTGACACCATTAGTCGACCAAACTAATGTGCACACCTAACGATACTCGATGTTGGCTCGACTTTCATCCGTGGTGAGTCTGGACTACAGTTGACAAGAGCGTCATGACCCTAAGTGATGACCTCATTGGTGTCTAGACCCTAGGTGTGGAATCACCTGCAAGTCCCATAGAAAGGTGTCAATACAACGACTCGACTTTCATGTACCAGTGTCAAGGGTACGAGGGTCGCTTAATCATAATCAGTTGTGCCTAGCATACGACTGGCCAATCATTTCCTCACTAGTCAAAAAAATCATATATAATAATTAAGTACAAAAATCAAGCAAGGCACTATGCCTTTATTTATCGATCTAACCGATAAAATGAAAACCATGTCGTGGCTCTAAGCCAAAAAAGAACAAATACACGCAGAATATATGACTCATTTATGTATAAGTGATTTCGAAAATATTATTTCATGTAATAAAAGTTATCTTTTGCACTCTAAGTGTAAAGTTATTAAAAAAATGTAGTTTCATAAAATAAAACGTTGATCTTTGCACTTTAAACTCAGAGTTGTTAAAAGCAATAACATTTCTCAAATTATGTAATAAGAATATTAGTTTCTAAAATCATGTTGAAACATTATTTCGTACAATAAAGAAGTTATCTCTTGTGCTTCAAATGCATAGTTGTTTAAAACAAAGGTGTTTATTAAATACCTAAACATATTAGCTTCCATTTGAAATTCAATTCTACTATTCGTTGCCTAGGTTCAAAATTCATATTCAAGTCATCATGGATGTCTTAGGATGTTATAATCCCATTTGAGAAATATGGCTTCTCCAAGTCACCTCAAAAGGAGGTATAGACTCCCTTAGCTTTAACAATCTTCGGTACAAGCTCCTTGATTCACAGCTCCCGAGCCTCTATACATAAAAGGACATAAGATGAAAATATTACTTAAACATAAATTTCATACTTACACACCATCATATTAGCTTCTCTTTTGCATTTTCTAAGGCATTTACTGCCTTTTATCCGATACTTACTTATTTCATAACTAATTAAACACATCTTTATCCAAGAATATTAGGCCTTTACTTGTCATTCTAAGAAACAATTCAAGTACACTCTACCATCAAAATCCTTAAATCCTAATCCAAGTTCACTTAGGCATTTTATCAAACACCTAAAGGCATAAACTTCAAAGCCTCCTTCTAATGTACTTCTTCTTAATTTTCCATCATCAAATTACTTCATACTTACATAATTAACATCATAGAGTTCATTTAAACCATCAATTTCAAAAGATATTCAAAAAATCACAAAATTTCACCTAAAGGGAACAATTTCAGTTTTGACTTAAAGAACTCTCTCTATGATATATTTCATTCATCTAAACCATGTTTCATGCACAATCAAGGATGAAGAACAACATATCTTATCACCAAACTCAAAATCCTAATATAGAGAGAGATGAGACAAAATTTACGTAAACCTTCCTTTGGTGATATCTTCCAATCCTTTGAGAATTTCTCAAATCTAATGATAGATCCAAATTAACTTAGAACACCTTGGTTTGAGTTGAAAAATCAAAAAGAAAGGTGAATTTTGGTGATGGCCAAAACTTCCTCTCTTTCCTTTCTTCGCCTTTCTTTTAATTCAAACTAAGTGTTTTGAGTCTTAAATGGGGGATGCACGTCCATACACAAGAAGAGTCTAGAGTTTTGACTCTTCTTTGACTAAAATATGGTGAATTTACCATTTTGTCCTTGGGTTGTATAAAATTACCATTTTACCCTCCAAACTTTCTTAAATTTGCAATTATGCCTAAAATTTGGGAATCACCAAAACTTTTAAATTTGTGGTCCTTGGACTTTTGAAAATTATAATTAAGCCCCTTTACTTTACAAAATTGCTAATTGGTTCTCCAAGAATTGAAAAATTACAATTAAGTCCTTCAACTTTTAACAATTAGCAAATAATCCCTTATATACTTCAAGTTTTCCAATTAAGCTTTCTAAGTGTCCAATAAGTCTATAAATCATGTCTAATCACCTCTAAGGCATTAGAACACATTTAATTCAACCACCATGGTCATATTCATCCAATGGACTCGGTTTTACACACTTAAAAGCTTATATGTTGAAAATCTCTAAGATTTCGCATATCGATGAACTCGAAGTTCGTATAAGGGCATATAACATTATAAATCATTACATATATATCCGCATAACTCTTTTGATGATCTTGGGCTACTTAAGTCTTCTCTCAAATGACTTTTATCTTCTGAGTGTGACTTCTATCAATTCAGTTCCTTCAATTCAAGTTGCATGATCCTCATCTTAACACAGAGGTATCCTGTACTTCCTCCCATAAAGTGCTTCATATGGTGGCATACTGATACTTGTCTGATAAGTATTGTTATAAGCGAACTCTATAAAGGCAAGTGCTAGTCCCAACTTCCTTGGAATTCCATCAGACATGCTCTCAGCTGTCCTCCAGTTTCTGAATGGCCCTCTCTGACTGACCATTGGTCTGGGTTAGAAGGCAGTATTAAACTCCAGTTTAGTCCCCAAGTATTCTTGCAATTTCAGCTAAAATCATGAGGTGAATCTCGGATTCCTATCTGATATTATAGAAACTGGCGCCCCATGTAGTTTCACAATCTCGTTGATATACAGCTTTGCCAGTTTCTCTAATGAGTAATTATGTGGACAGGCAGAAAATGTGTAGACTTCATCAATCTGTCCACTATAACCCAAATAGCATATTGAACCTTTGATGTATGAGGTAATCCAACTATAAAATCCAATGTTACATGCTCCCACTTCTATTCTGAAATAGGTAAAGACTGTAACATACCTGTTAGTTTCTGATGCTTTGCCTTAATCTGTTGACAAGGAAGGCATCTAGCCACAAACTTGGCTATCTCTCTCTTCATCCTTGACCACTAATCACTTTCTCTAAGAGTTTGATACATCTTGGTACTACTAGGATGCATAGAATAAGCCAAATTGTGAGCTTCCTCCAAGATAGCGCACCTGAGTCCCTGGTCATTGGACACACAAACTCTGCCTTTAAACACTAACAACCTGTCTTCTCTTAGTATAAACCCCTCATTCTCTTCGGATGACAATTTTACTCGGATGACTTTTAACTCAGAATCGTCGGCCTAGGATCTCCTAATCTCATCAAGTAATGTAGGTCAGACTTCAAACTTTGTTAATAATGTTCCATCGTCCTCTACCACTGAGAGTCTAACCCTAAGGCTTCGCACACTCATCAAATGTGCTATGTAAGGATCTTGCCGATTAGTTACTGTCGAACAGGACTCATGACTCAATGCATTATCTACCACATTTGCTTTTTATGGATGATAGTTAATTATTAAGTCATAATCCTTAACCAATTCCAATGATCTGCTTTGTATGAGATTTGGCTCTTTTTATGTCATTAGGTACTTCAAAATCTTGTGGTCGGTGTATATACGACAAGTCTCCTCATAAAGATAGTGTTTCCAAATCTTGAGTGCAAAAACTACCACTGCAAGCTCTAAATCATGTGTGGGATAATTTAGCTTGTTTTTTTTCAACTGTCTAGAAGCATATGCGATCATTCGCCCAGCCTGCATAAGTACACAGCTAAGTCCCTGGCGATTGGCATCATTGTATCCCTCATACCCAACCCCTTGGGTAGGTAAAGCCAGTATTAGTGTTGAAGTAAATCGCTTCTTCAGCTCCTGGTAACTCACCTTGTATCTTTCATCCCACTAAAATTTTATTCCTTTTCAAGTAAGCCTTGACAAAGGAGTTGCAAGCACGAAAAAATCCTTAACAAACCTCTAATAATAACTAGCTAATCCCAAAAATTTGGGGACTTTTGTCACATTCTCAGGTTGTTCTTATTCAATTATAACTTCAAGTAAATCACTCGTTAGTATAGACTTAATATTCGATATACAAAACGCATAAGAAGGGGGGTTGAATTGTGTATCATTTTCTTAAATATAATCCCCTTTTTCAAAACTTCTTTTGAAAACTTGTTTTTTTTTCAGAACTATTGAATAACAGTGTCACAAAGTATTGCAATTTGCTTATAAGTACTTGTATAAAACAATATAATTTAAACGTTGAGAGTTGAGAGTAAGAATTGACACAACAGATTTATACTGGTTCATTCCAAACCGTGGGCTACGTCCAGTCCTCAGAATCCTTTATGAAATTTCACTATATTTTTCAAAAATATGAGTATTCTTTTAACCGAGCCTCTTCAGGTCTCTTACAACAAGTATTCTTTTAACCTAGCCTCTTCAGGCTTTCAGCTTTTCTTCTTTCTACTGAAAGATGTTTTGAGCTTTGTTATTGACAATATAGCTCTAGAGTTTAGCTCAATGAAAAAAAATGAATTTGTAACTTTCATAACTTTGAATTCACTCGTGTAGCTTTTTAAAGATCTCTAGCTTCTTCAGTCTTCAACTCCGACTAGTATTTATAGCTTGCGTCTTCAACTACTTCTTGATAACTGCTTCTTTCTTCTTCTTTCTTGATCTTTGAAGAAACAGTTATTCAGTTGAGTTCTGTAACTAACTCAAACTGATTATTCATCTGACGTGGTATTGGAACTTCATCTTAGTTTTTGCTTCTACTTCGTCTTACTTTCTTTTGCCTCATTTTCAGCTTCGCTTCATCTTAGTTTCTTCGCTTCGTCTTAGTTTCTCCGCTTCGTCTTAGTTTCTTTGCTTTGTCTTATTTTCTCTGCTTCATCTTATTTTCTCCGCTTGATCTTATTTTCTCCTCTTCGTCTTAGTTTCTTTGCTTCGTCTTAGTTTCTTCACTTCATTTAGTTTCTCCACTTTGTAGATTCATCTTACTTTCTTCTATTATTATTATTTGGTCTTCATAAAAAATTATTAATCGTAAAGTCATTTAGACTTAACAAATCTCCCCCTTTTTGATAATAACAAATAATCAATCATAGTTGTTAGAAAGAAAGTATTATTTATAAGATGATATACACTTGAAAAAATCGCAAGCATTATCTTCTTCTTTTGTTTTGTTCTTCTCTTCTCTTTCCTTTCTTTTCTCCCTTCTATCTTTGTCATTTCTTTCTCCTTTCTCCCCTATTTGTTATTAATCAAAAAGATCATGACCTCAGATTTTTCATAATTTTAGAAAACATTTCTCTTATTTCAGTGCGGAGTGACTTGAGGTCTTGTCAAATATACTCTACTTCCTTATACAGGTCACCCGCAGAAGCACTCAGATCATCAAACTTATCTTCAATGTCTTCATCATGCTTCTGCTATACTACTTCAAGACCAACGGTCGTAGTATATGCATTTGAAGATATGGCACCTGGTCTAGTAATTGTAAAGGTAGGAGGTTTAACAAATAGGTTTGGTTGTGGGAGATCAAAGTCATTAAGGCTGGGTAGTCGTGGGACTTATCTTCCAAATAGGTGTAGGACATCTCCAATTGAAAACACAGCACTCAAGGGTCTAATGTGCATAATTAGATGCATAAGAGTCTCTATGTTGTAGCTAACATCTCTAATCCTAATGGATATGTACTACCCTTCTGTAAGTTTTCTAACTACATGAGAAGATTCTTCAGTGGTTCAATGACCATAATTGCTTCTTGATGCCTTCGAAATATAATAAGAGACATAAGTTCCTCGGTGATGAGTTGCATAACACGCCTCATCAATGTTTCTCACTTCAGCTTCGATTTGTTCTTCTGTCAAATCACTTGTTATCCCTTCAGGGTACAGTTTCTGCTTCCCTTTTTCCTCATTGCAAACAATGTAAGGTCTTGGTTGAATGTTAGGCACAATCTTGATCACAGTTTTCTTTGTAACTGGTAAGATAATGAACTTCTACCTTGTCATCACTGTGGGATATGGTTTGGTTCTCTCATCCCGCAGAGCACTATACATACTTATCTCTTCATTATTCAACAGATGCATTGTGCCACTATTTACCAAGATTGATTGAAATTGTACCTTGACTGACCTTTTGGGGTATCTCTACTGATTATAGAGCTGCTACTCTTGACAGGTTGAACTTCTTCAATAATCTTTATCCTCAAATCCTCTTTTCTCACAGGTTGAAAGGTATTAACCTATGTTGGATTGCATTCAACTGACTTCTTCTTCTAAACAGCAGTTGGAGTGCTCTTCTTCTGACTGATTTCTAGTTTTCATTTTCTTCAATCAGCCTAGGAGTTTGTTGAGATTGAGGTTTCTTCTTCTCAAACTCCAATTCCCTCTTTATCTCTGTCTCTTTAGCCAATTTTGCTGAATCTTCCTCCAAAATTGAAACTAAAGACCTAGTTGCTTGAGGTGTTTTCTTCTCATACTCTCCACCATTAGTCAACTCTTTTCCTTTCTTTTCCTCTTACTGATGCAAGGTTCATACTCTGGGCGACCTTTTTGCTTGTTTAGGTATCTCCGAAAGGAGTGTTTCTCTCTTTCTCTTCAAGGTCACTTTCTCCCTATATCACATCTAGCTTCCTTCTTTATAAGAAATTGCCTTAACCTTTATTATCTCATTTGATGATTCTTTTTTTCCTTTTGCAGGCATTCTCTCAATGGATTGAGATTTTAATCTTCTTGTAGGGGTTCCCTTTTCATTCAAACTTCTCTTAACACCGAGCTCGCCCTCAATCGTTGCTATCGTCTTAGAATCTATCTCTTTTTTTTTTCAGATTCTTCAAACCCATTCTACTAATAGTTGTAAAATTGATGGTGCTTTTGATATTCAACTTCATCCTGATTCCTCTCTCTAGGAGAATTCTAGAATCTCTGAAGATTCTTGTCAGTATCATTCCATACAGCAGGGCCTTGGAGTCTTTCTTCGTCTTTACCATATAATGAAAGATAAGAAATGATAGGTCTATGGGTTGGTGATTGAGTAGATGAAATAAACACTATTCATCTAAAGTCATCACCAGATTCCTCGATCCTATTCTTGGTAGGACACAGTGAAAGAGTAGTAAGTGTAGAACCCTAGCCTTCTGCTTAAGACTTGAGGCCGTCTTCTCCTTTAGGTTATTGCTTCCATATAGTTGTCGATTAATCTGAAACTCTTTCATACTAGCTTGAGTCATCCATTTAGCCTTATGAGCAAGCTTTACTCCAACACTTAGACACCCAGTAGCCTCCTCGATCGATTTTAATGTTATTATCACGGATAATCTATCCACTACAGATACTAGCATATCTTCTCCGACTTTCACATTCTTCCAGAAGTCATATACTTCATTCATGTAGATAGTCTCATGAACTTGAAAGAAGTTTATCCATCCGGCTGCCACAATCTCTGGTTCAATATCCATTTGGTCCTTCTTCAAAGACTCAAAATCAACGATTCTTCCACTACTCATCGATGGCTCCATTTGCTTCTGTGGTTAACAATGAACTGAGCGCACAACTGTATTTCTTTATAAGGTGAGGTTGGTTTTTGAGGTTGAGAGTGAGAGCGAAGAGGGTTTGATATTAGAATAGAGTAATGGAAAATGTTGTTGAGAGTTCTTCAAAAGTCGATGTCAGGGTATGTTAAGAGTGTTCTAGTGTAGGTGGTATTCTCAAGGCTTTGAGATGCTTTCCCTCTAAAACTTTCTTATGACAGAAGTTACTATATGTAACTTACTGTTACTGTTACCATTAACTCAACGACATTTTATCTAGTTCCTAACGTGTCAGACGGTTGATCACTCAACATCACCATGTTATGGTTTCATCTGATTTCTTTGAATCTTTCTTCACTCAATGGCTTAGTGAATATGTCCACCCACTGATAGTTTGTCTCAACAAATCGAAGACTCACAATCTTCCTCTTAACGTAGTCTCGTAGAAAATGGTGTCTAATTTTGATATGCTTGACTCTCGAGTGTTATATAGGGTTCTTCGACAAGTTGATGGCACTTATATTGTCATAGTAGAATGGTATTTCATCTTCCTGTACTGAGTAGTCTTCTAACTGGTTCTTAATCCACAACGTTTATTAATAGTAACTTGTGGCTGACATATACTTGGCTTCTGCAGTTAATAGAGCACTTAAGCTTTGCCCCTTACCTGACCGGGAAACTAGGTTGTGGCCAAGGAAGTGACATCCTCCACTCACACTTTTTCTATCAATCCTATCTCCAGTATAATCTGCATCAGAGTGGCCAATTAACCTGAAATCTTTACCTTTCTCATACATTAAGCAAAGATCAGTAGTACCTGATAGATATCTCAAAATTCTTTTAACATCAATGAAATGAGACTCTCTAGGATCTGCCTAAAATCTTGCACACATGCAAACACTAAATAGAATGTCAGGTCTGCTTGCTGTAAGGTAAAGTAAAGAACCAATAATCCTTCTATATAGGGTTTGATCAACCTTCTTACCAGTTTCGTCCTTAGACAAAAGGTTTGAAGGATGCATCAGAATTGACATTGGTTTTACTTTTTCCATATCATATTTAAATAACAGTTCCTTAATAAAGTTCTGTTGGTGAATAAAAATTTTTTCTTCGGTTTGCTTAACTTACAACCTAGGAAAGAATTTTAACTCACCCATCATGCTCATGTCAAACTCATTTTTCATCAAATGCTCAAAACTAGTACATAACTTTTTAGAGGTTGCACCAAAGATAATGTCATCAACATAAATTTTAACAATGATAAAATCATTCTTAATGCACTTTCTAAATAATGTCTTATCTATCTGACCTTTACTGAACGTATTCTCAATAAGAAAAGAACTCAGACGATCATACCAAACTCAAGGAGCTTGTTTTAGGCCATAAAAAGCTTTATGAAGTCTATAGATATGGTCTAGTTTCTTAATATCCTCGAAACCAGGAGGTTGCTTCACATAAACCTCTTCATCTATAAAGCCATTTAGAGATGCACTCCTCACATTCATTTGAAATAGCTTTATGTCGTGACAGACAACATATGCAAGCAAAATCCTAATAGCTTCTTGTCTTGTTATAGGAGCATAAGTCTCATTGTAGTCTTTTTCTTCCTACTGATTATAGCCTTGTGTTACTAATCTCGCTTTGTTACGACTTACTAGTTCCTATAATGGACTTTTTCAAGGTTCTGGGAACTAAGTGTTGGATCGGAAAGTGAAAGCATACATTATTTTGAGAAACGGTAGATTTCAAAACTTTTAAGAAATCAGTTTGTAGCGGAAGCAACATATCCAAATCATCATGCCAATCTATACAGGATATGGTATAAGGATAATAAAACCATGAACAAGATGAAGAGAATTACCAACTCCTTTGCTACAGCTTTAAATCCTCGCTGCGCTATAACAAGCTTTAAATCTTATGGATTTAATCCTTTGACTTCTTTGGAAGTTCTTCCATTTCCTTCTACTGAGTTAACTAACCTTGACGTTATTAAAAAAGCTAAATTTGTGCAGTAGTTGCATGTTAAAGTTAGGGCTAACATTGAAAAAAGACATGAACAATATGTAAAGCAAGCTAATAAATGCCAAAGGCGTGTTATAGTTGTTCTCGGTGATTGGATTTTGGTCCACTTAAGAAAGGAGAGGTTTTTAGAATAAAGGAAATCTAAGCTACAACCAAGAGGAGATGGCCACTTTCAAGTATTAGAAAGGATTAATGATAATACTTATAAAATCAATTTGCCTAGCTCCTATGGTAATGCTAGTGCTACATTCCATGTATCTTATTTATCCCTCTTTGAGGCTGAAAATTTAAGGACGAATCCTTTTGAGGAGGGAGGGAATGATGGAGAACCATGGGCATGTGAAAGATAAGAAGACAAGAATACATGGTTTGATCTGCCTCAAGGAAGACTAGAACATGACTTACATGGACATGAGCTTGCAGAAGGAGGCTTAGGAGTTGAAATTAGATCAGATTTAAAGTCTGAATGTGCAAGGCAAGGGGCTGAACGAAATTCCCATATCAAAGGCCCAACATTCAATTCTAATGTTCTTAAAGATCCATTACAAGATGTTGGAGACCCAATGACAAGGGCTAGGGCTAAAGCAACGAAGCAAGCATTGAATTTTTTATCCAAGACCTTTAAGAGACAGAGCCCATGTTGTTGAGTCAGATTTCATCTTATAAAGGTCCAAGAGGCATTGTCTTATGTCAAGTTAAAATGACTTTACGATTAATAATTTTGAGTAAAATGACTTTACGATTAATAATTTTGAGGAAGAACAAATAATAATAATAATAAAAGAATGTAAGACGAAGCTACGAAGCTACAAAGCCAAGAAAGTAAGACGCAAGCAAAAAAGTAAGACGCAAGTAGAGACTAAGACGAAGCGCGGAGACAGAAACTAAGACGAATCACGGAGACAGAAACTAAGACAAAATGCGGAGACATAAACAAGCGCTGAGACAAAAAAAAAGACAAAGCGAAGTCAAAAATGAGACAAAGGAAAGTAAGACGAAGTAGAAGCAAAACTAAGACAAAGATCTAATACCATGTCAGATGGATAATCAGCTTGAGTTAGTTACAGAACTCAACTAAAAAACTGTTTCTACAAAGATCAAGAAAAAAGAAAAAAGAAGCGGTTATCAAAAAGCAGTTGAAGACGAAGGCTATAAATACAAGTCGGAGTCGAAGACTGAAGAAGTTAGAGATTTTAAAAGTTACACGAGTGAATTCAAAGTTACGAAAGTTACAAAATCGTTATATTCATTGAGCTAAACTCTAGAGCTATATTGTCTATAACAAAGCTCGAAATATCTTTCAGTAGAAAGAAGAAAAGTTGAAAGCCTGAAGAGGGTAAGTGAGAAGAATACTTGTTGTAAGAGACTTGAAGAGGCTCGGTCAAAAGAATGCTTGTATTTTTTAGAAGTATAGTGAAGTCTTAGAAAGGATTTTGAGGACTGGACATAACTCATGGTTTGGGGTGAACCAGTATAAATCTGTTGTGTCGATTTTTACTCTTAACTCTCAACGTTTATATTCTATTGTTTTATACAAATACTTATAAGCAAATTACAATACTTCGTGATACTATTATTCAATAGTTATGAAGAAGTTTTGAAAAAGGGATTTTATTCAAGAAAAAGATATACAAAAAGGGATTTTGTATATTGAATATTAAGTCTATACTAACATCTGATTTACTTCAATTGGTACAAAGTGTGGATAAAGATCCATGGAAGAATCACACATATACATAGCTGAAGGCACCTTCGTCACTAGACCTCTTGCATTCAATGGAGAAGAGTACCATTACTGAAAAGACAGGATAAGGCTCTTCATTGAATCTACTCATATTGACCTTTGGGAGATAATAAAAAATGGACCATATACACTAGTAGATGAAGAAGGAAATGCTATTCCACGAATCAGATGGTCTGTAGATCAAAAAGCAAGATTCCAACTAAATTCGAAGGCCAAGTTCCTTTTAAGTTGTGCCCTAAGCAGAAGTGAGTATGATAAACTTTACAGATGCGACACTGTGAAGGAGATGTGGGATACGCTATCCATCACACATGAAGGCACTAATCAAGTAAAGGAATCCAAGATAAGCATTCTTGTACACCAGCATGAGCTGTTCAAGAGGAAGGGGGAAGAGTCTATCTATCAGATGTTCGGAAGATTTCAAACTATCATTAATGGAATTAAAGCTCTCGGCAAAACTTATGACAATTAAGATCACGCTCGAAAGATCCTCAGAAGTCTACTGAAGAGATGGAGACCAAAAGTCACTGTAGTATAAGAATTCAAGGACTTGAGCATGTTGAAACTTGACAAATTGCTTGAATCCCTGAAGATACATGAAGTGGAACTCGAAGCAGAAGATAAACCCAAACGGGTTAAATTTATGGCATTGAAAGCCAAAAAAAAGAACCATAAGATTTCAAGGAAGAGGAGTTCATTGTCAAAAGCGCTGAAGATCGAGGAAGTAAAAAATGACGGCTCCAGTGAATCAGATCAAGATTCAAGTGAAGAAGATGATGAACTATCCTTTATCTCGAGGAAGATCAGACGCATGTGGAAGAAAAAGGCAAAAGGAAACAAAGAATCCTCCTTGAAGAAGAATAGCAAAGATGAAGGAAAGAATGAAAAAACATCCGTCATATACTAAGAATGTAATAAACCGAGACATTACAAGTTCGAATGTCCATTGCTGAAAAGAAAGCCAAAGAAGAGTAGAGAAGGCAAGAAAAGCATGATGGCAACCTAGGAAGATCTGGACTCGTTCGAATCAGATATTGGCTCAGGGACATCGGTACAAGCAAACATTTGCCTGGTAGCCAAAGGAGAAACTGATGAGGAGGTAACCTCAAAATTTAGTGAATTACAAGATGCATACTCATAATTATTAGAAAATTCTCATGCAATTCTGAAGCAGTATAAATTGCTAAAGAAAAAGTACGTAGAAAACTTTAAAAATATGCAAGTGTTAGGAAAAAAGAATGTCTACTTAAAGAAATAAGTAGATGAGATGAAGAAAAAGGTAGTCGTAGATAGATCTAAAGAGATCAATCCGCTGAAACAAAGAATAAACAGTCTTTCAGTTGATCTATTGACATTCACTGAGAGTACTAGAAAAATGAATAATATGCTAGGGAAATACACACACCCGAATGATAAAACTGGATTAGGGTTTACTAAAAATCATATTCAGCATAAAAAGAATTCTGCTCCTTATAAGAAAAAACGTCATCAGTTGCATCGTCATACTATGAATTATGTTAGAACTAACCCTAAAAACCCAAGAAAATCTAGGTACCTAAGAGACAAATAATATCTCGTGCAGATTTGGTTCCTTGGAAGAAGCAGCCTGCACTATTGGTACTTGAACATTGGATGCTCGCGAGACATGATGGGAAGAAGGTCTTTGTTCCTAGATCTTCAGTGTAAGAAAGGATGATCGGTAACTTTTGGAGGAAACCAGCAGGGCAAAATCATTGGAATCGGTAAAATCGGTAAAAATTTCTTTTCATGTATTGATAATGTGCTACTTGTTGATGGTTTAAAACACAAATTGATTAGTGTCAGTCAATTATGTGATATTGGTTTTGAAGTGTCTTTTAATCAAAATTCTTGTGAAGTTAAAAAAAAGGATGGGTCCATATTCTTTTCTGCCAAAAGATGAAATAATCTTTATAAAATTAATTTAGAAGATTTAAAAAGTCAAAATATTTCTTATTTTATATCAACTGATGAAAAAAAAACTGATTTGGCATAAAAAGCTAGGTCATGTTAGTTTTAAACATATTTCTAAGTTGATTAAACATGATTTG
>JAOTAZ010000219.1:14630229-14648536 GCA_025629785.1 Erythroxylum oxycarpum
ATAATAATCATTAAATATAGTTAAATTTAAATTGTGATTATGTCTAATTAAATGTAAAATGAAATGGAATGTGAAAAAACAACAATTCTAAAAAATAATTCAAATTTTTGATAAAATAGAAAATAATTCAAAATAGAAAATAATTATCTAAATACAATAAATTATTATATTTAGATAATTAGTATATATAGAAATAATTAGAATATAATAAAGGTATATATATATATATATAAACTAAAATTGTACAACTATACAATATGACAATGGACTATTTTGTAATTTAAAAAAAATTAGTGACTATTTTATAAATTTAAAAGATTACCCGAAACGGAACCTGGTATTAACCGATACCGGTATAGTATCATATCAGAACCCAATCTAATACCTAGTCTAGTACGATATTCATAACATTGCATACCACCTGTCAAACAATTTATTTAATATCTTTCTTTTTCTTCTATTATTAAACTTTCTTTCTTCGATGAAAATAAAAAATTTTACGTATGGCATTCTTATTTACTTAAATCTTTTTGCTAATGATGCTAAACCCATTGTTTTTTAAAGAATATTAAACCTTAAATTGTTTTATTTAATTAACAATCTTATACATTTTAATGGTATTAGATAATTGTTTTGATTTTTAAAAATAAAATCAACTAAATAATTTCCCTTGATATAATATAAAGTGCTCTCTTATTTTTATATATTCAACTTTTTGTTTTAACTTTTTTTTATTGTTAGAGATAAAATTTGTTAGCCCAAAAAGTGTTTTTCCACTTTTTTTGAAAGGTAAAGAATAAATTGACCGGAAGAAATTAGAACAAGGCTAGTTTGGGACAATAGAAGAAATTAAACTAACTGACCTAAATGTAATGGTGCATATAAAACAAGTCCTAATTTTCGTCCAAAATAGTCTTAAATTGAGCAGACTCATGAAATTTTAAACATTCTATGAGCAAGTTATAAGTTTTAAGTCTCAAACTTATCAAACTAAAAAATGTTAAGCTCCAATTTGGGTTTTTAGCCTAGGACCTTACCTCATAAAATTACTGGCAAGGAATCCATTCCTTTTTAAGCATGTAGTCAAATCTCTCTTACAAGATTCATTGAAAAGAAAATTTCTTGTTCTTGAGTTCTAATTGGGAATTTGTTGAAAGACAGGAGAGGAAGAAATATGAAGATTTAAGAAAGAGAAAATAGAGGTTGATTTTGTAACAAATTTATAACTAATAGTTGTCATGTTCTTATTTAAAGATATACCAACTTCTTATCTACAACGTGAACAACGAGGTTAAATACTCCCATAAAAAAACAATGTCCACAAGGTTAGATACTCCCTCCACTGGCACCTGAGTGACTTGACGGTTGTAACATTTGACCATTCTCTTGTCCAATACAGTTACAAGGGCTCTATCTATTGGAAGTATTTATTGTTGGTATTACCTATTTGTAACGGTCATAGACATTATGAATGAGATATTCCGGGGAATCTATCCTATCTGTTATCCATCCTATTTTATTGAGAATTTTATATGTTCCATAAAATCAAAGGGCACTTGATTAGCTTTTTTGGATCTTGACATTTGTTTACAAGACTAATTTTAAGTAGAGCATATAATCTAATGTAGCTCACGATTAGTTCTCTTCTTATTAGCTTGCATCTTCATCCAACTCGATGCTCTTTCTAAGTTTCACTTAGGTACTTGTAACGTCGATTCACTGTAACTTAAGACTTGATCAACAATTATTAGTTTAAAGCGTCTACAAAATATGGTGGAAAACTATATAGTCGTCGAGCTAAGTGGCATTGATGTACGAGTGGTTGGTAAGTTGTACCACCATTCCGCTAATGCCAACCATTTGCACCGTTTGTGAGGAGTGTCTCTTGTCATGCATTTTAGATAAGTTTTCACCTATAGGTTAACCACCTCCACTTGATTGTGAGTGGTAAGCCGACGAAAGAAGCATGTAGAATTCAGACTAGCAAGTGCTGAAAATTATTGACTCTCAATCACTCACAATTTCACAAAGCATCCCATGTGGCTTAAATAAATGTGTGAGAAATGCTTGAGCCACCTATTCAGCTGTATAATGCTTGAGAAATGTGTGAGACAATGCTTTAAAATGAACATATTTTCTTACTTTATCTATAATTACTGTTATCACATCATACCCTCTTGATTTTGAAAATCCTATTTAGTCTAAGCTCATTAATTGTAGTCCAACATTGATTAGGAATTAGCAGCAGCTGAAGAAGTCTTAAAGGTGCTATTATTTCATACTTATTGACTTCACATGGCAGGCATCCTTTGACATGATTCTTAACATTCTCTGAGTGCCCTTCCAATAAACTATCAATTGGATCTTCTTGATGGTAGCTAAAGTTGCTGAATGACCCCCCTCTTGAACTTTCATGGACTATGGTTATGATTTTTAACTCTTAGCTTTGTCTCATAACCCACTATAGTTCTCCTTTTCCACTTCAATATTTTCTCGTGCCATTGATATATTATGGGGAGTGATTTGCCCTATTGCATTTTTTAAATCAGGTGCTACAACCCCTACTCCAACTGTTTTAATATCCTTCAACTAATCAGTTTGTATTTTAGATAGTATTAAAGTGAAAACTTCCATACTCGTGGTCCTTGAGAGCACATTAATAACTATGCTATTCTTGACTTTCTTGTAAACTATGTAGAAGTCCTATCCCAGAAGCTTTGGAAGTCAAACTTTTTAGAAAGGGATGCTAATTCTCCATTTCAAGAGATATTTTAAAATGTGGTGATTAGTTCTAATGGTAAACTTTCTACTGTTAAGTAAATAGTGCCAAATTTTTGTTGCCATTAGTACTGTAAGCTCTTTTTATAAGCTGATCTTGCTTGATGTTTTGGAGCTAATGATTCGCCAACAAGAGTTAGTGGATACCAATTTTGCATTGGTACTACTTCTAATTCACTGTCACTTGCATCAGCTTCAATAGTAAATGGTTAAGAGTGATTGGGGAGGGACAACACTAGTGTCGTGACCATTGTTTGTTTTAGGCACACTAAGTTGCTTCACTCTACTTAAAATGATCCTTCTTCAATAGGTTGGCTAGTTTGCTCTTTTTCATAGTGTTTAATGAATCTCTTGTAATATTCATTAATCCTAGGAGATCTCTTATCTCTTTAATTATTCCTGGTATAAGTCCTTTGTATAGGGTTTCAATCTTTGACATTAAATGACCCAAGTATTTGATTTTGTTCGCTTCAAAACTACATTTAGTTGATTGCATTGTCTCCAACACCATTAAAGATGATTTAAGTGATCTTCAAATATCGAACTATACACAAAGATATCATTAAAATTAATCCACATTTCATTAAATGAGATTTGAAAACATGGTGGTTCATTATACTTTGAAATCTTGTTGGAGTGTTACCGAAACCAAAGAGCATTACCAAAAATTTGTAATGACTTTCGTAAGTTATAAAAGCCATCTTAAGGATATCTTGAGGACCTATTCTGGTTTAGTGGTATCTATAATGTAAAATCAACTTTGAAAACCATCGTGCTCTTTATAACTCATCTAAAAGTTCTTCGACTAATGGAGTAAGAAAATTGTCTTTGACTGTTTCTTTATTAAGATCCCTATAATCTAACACAATTGGAGACAGAAAAGGGTTATTAGGGGAGTACCTTCTTTCCCTCTTTTAGATGGATTTTATGATCATAAGCCCTTTATAGTGATAATAATTTGGGAGTTTCGAAGATTGGGTTATATTCCATCAATGACTCAACTAACATCATATCTCTGTCTTCATATCATCTGTTTTTAAGGTTAATTCAGCATTCATTGCTCAATTGACCCTATCGATTTGAGCATACACTAGTGACTTGTTACCTGAGCCTTGCAAACTAATTTCTTAAATTTATTAAAAGGAACCATATTTAGTTTATTAATTGATCCCCCCAACCTTTATATTCTCCCTTGACATATAAACTACATGATCTGCTCTTTGAAGTTACATAAGACTTATATTTAGAGTGGAGAGCCTTTGTACTCATAGCATTATATCATATTCTCCTACTCTCAACACTGAAGCATTAGTGGAGAATTGAACGCCCTAAAGAGTTCACTCAAAGTTTACGCAAATTCTAGAGTATGGCAACTATAATTCTCCCCCTGTATGTTTCTAGAATTAGAGTTAACTCCTCATTGCCTAAAGTTTATCTCTCATCTTCTTCATCATTCTTTACCATAAATTGATTTCATTGCTTCTTTTTTGCATTTACGATCAAGTATGAATCTCTCATCACACCAAAAATGCATACCTCTGGCTCTGCCTTGTCCTTTAATTCTTTATTGCTCATTTTTCTCTAATTTCATTGCAACTCCCTATGTCTTTAGATTCTAATAGTGATTGTTGGAAATGGAGTAAGAATGGATAGTAAACTCACTTATGAGTTAAGCTTTTTATTATTATATTTCAATTGAGATGGTAGGTATGCCATTATCAACATTCCATTGGAATTGAAAGTTTGAAAGGATTTATCATACACAAATTTATTAGGATAATATATATTGGATATAGGTTATTTCATTTTTTAAACATAAATGCTTATTGAAAGGTTTTAAATTCAACAGTTTAAAAGGATGGTTTTAAATCATTCAAGAAAAATTCCACTAAATAAGGTTCAATTATGGCTTTTAAATGCAGCACGATATTCTCACTAATCATGTTTGCTACAGTTGTTTGAAGTCACCTACCAAATCTTTAAAAATTTCTTTGAATTGTTGGACTAAAGCAATAAGGTATTCTTCCTAACTTAATAAATCATGTTTCATTTGATCCCTCATGTAAAGTTAGTGCATTTCTAAAGCAGCTACCTTTAGATTCCTTGACCTTTAATTATAGGGGTGTTTTGTCCATAAAAAATATTTTCCCTTATAGTTCCAATTTTGTACTATTCTCCATCAAATTTTAGAAATTAGATTTTACTGAACTTCATTAGAATCAAGTACGAAGAGCCTTCATTAGGTGAAGACTCCACTTATGGCACACGGTCTAAATTGCCTCCTATCATTGTAGAAGGTTTGCTATATTGTGTGGACTCTTTTTTTAACTTGTATACATTGTTGTGATAGTTTCCTAAGTTCACTCAACTGTTTATCGCATTTTGAAAAGACTTCCTAGATCCACTCAAGCAACTGGTCTTTAATGGATTCCTCTATGGGTCTCATGTTTTGAGTACCTTCAACAATTAATTTTTTTCACCAAAAAATTGCTTTGATACCATTTGATACGTTAATTATTTGTTTTGGAAATATTTCGAGAGATAAGAGACGAAGTGTTAAAGAAGGAAGAAGATTTAGAGTATTTTAAAAGAAAAATAAGAAGAGAAAAGATTGAGGTTGACGAGAGAGGAATTCAGACATATTTTTATGAAAAAATAAGTTTTACAGTAGGTGATTAGTAAGTATTGATGATTATCAATACCATAAATAACAAAAATATTATTTTTATAAGATAAAAATTTTCTTTATGTAATAATAATGTTAACTAATAATTACTAAATAATGGTTATAAAGTTCAACTATAATAGATGGATTATTTATTTTCATAAAAAAACACCACATGCAATTATAAAAAGACATGCACAAATGATAAACTGATTGTGCATCAGGCCTTATAACAAATATACCTATGAGATTTAAGCAGTGTTAGATCATTTGTTATGTTTGAACTTGAGATTTTGGAGAGAGTTTTAAGTTGCCTACTATCTCTAGCAACAATACTCTTGCCACTTTGGACCTACAAGCTAGTCAATGTCAAAAACCATCTTTACCTTGTAGACATTTACTAAGTCACTTGCTTCTTTTACGACTTCATTTCTTCCTTTAGTAGCAACGTTAGCCATATCTTGAGGAGCTTTGACAAATCATTAAAATAACCCAACAACTATGAATTAACCAAATAACCACCCTAATAATTAACCAACATGAGGCAAAGTTTTCACAAGCTTTGATTTCTACCAAATACCAAAAGTTGAAAAACTAATTAAAACAAACTCTATACCTCCTCTTAAGAGGATATTTCACTCATGCACAATAGTGTCTCATACCAGAAATAGTTAGTTACTGAATTAATTAAGAAATTTGTAGATCTTTGATTGTACAACAGAAATTTAATCAGCATATAGCTACATTTAGGTAGTATTATACTATAAGCTTTAGTTATACGTCCAAAGAAGAGGCATGCTTCACTTACCATTATTTCTTTAATTGCAAGAAGAGTTATAACATTTGGTTTCGAACTTTAGTTGAAATATACGCACCATGCCATTTCATCTTTATATTTCAACTGCCTCTTTTATTTACCCATATCTAAAGTTAGCCTTAATCAAAGCAGTTCCTGTCTCCATACTCATTCAAAATTGTATAATCTTAAAGTATTTACCTTTTTAGGTAATGCTATAAAGTTTGTGAATTTAATTCCTAAATTTTAGTTCATGTTTTTCAACATTAAGTTGGTGGGTTTTCCAATTACTTGGTTAATTAGTATATGAGTTTTCAATTGGAATCCTTTAGTTAAGAGTGGGCATGATTACTTGGCCATATTTTAGCTTAATTTGGTTTAACTATAAGTTTATTTATTTACACCCTTGTTTTGTAACTTGTTGGAATGAAATTACAGTGGATTTTTTTCTAGTAAAAGCTCGCTACGTTGACTTAATTTTTCTTTTCCTAACATTATTTTTTGTATTAGAGCACTAAGAGAAAGAAAGAAGTTAAAACACAGGCATTTTACTTTCTTTTCTTTCTTTCATCAAGTTGGGTCATAAACTAGGAATATGAAAAGAGAAATTTAGAGAAAGAAAGTGAGTTGCTTAATATCTTAGTAAAACATGGTAAAGAGAAATACAAACTAGAGAACAAAACATAATGAAGTAAACACAAATTAGGGAGAATTTCAACCATGTTAGGTAATAATTCTAATTCAGCTTCTTAACCTCCACATCAAAATTTCAAAGGTGAAAAATATCACCTTTGGATCCTTAAGATGAAGACCATGTTCAAGTCTCAAGAGTTATCAGACTTAGTGGGAAAAGGTTTATAGACTTAAAGCTAGCTAAGTTGATCAACGATTGCGGGATAAGAAGGATGCAAAGGCTTTGTTTCTTATTCAATTAACAATGGACAATTATATCTTTCATCAAATCTCATTAGCTAACACCCCCACTCAGATTCAGAATATCCTAAAGAAATAGTATTTAGGCACCAAAACTTAATTTTAAACTGCTATCCATGAAAGAGAAAAAGAATTTAAGTAAGAATATTTACTTAGTGTTTTTGAAATTATAAATCATATTAGGTATTACGATGAAGATGATAGTGATGAAATTGTTATTAATAAGGTTTTAAGGAGTTTAATAAGAGACTTTGATCATGTTATTATTGCAATTTAAGAGTCTAAAGACTTGTCAACTTACACTTTTGGTAAATTTATAATTTATATATCAGCTCGTGAAGTTCAGATCAGTAGATCCTATAAAAATTTAAGAATAAGACTTTTTAGGTGAAGGAAGGGTCTTCTTATAAAGGAAAATCAGAAAATCAAAGTGTTCGAGAACAAGGTACTAGAGGTTTACAAGGTTGAGTTATGGTTGTTATTAAGGAAGAGGTCAATTCAATGATTAGCACTAGCGTAAAAGTAACATTCAATGTTTATATTGCATGAAAATTAGTCCACAAAGAACTTGATTATTAGTCTAGCAGAAGGATGAGCAAAATCAAGCTAATTTTACATAGACATTTGGAAAGAAGAGGAAGCTATTTACGGCTCATTCTCTCATTGTTGATGATTTTAGTGAACTGTGGTTTATGGACAGTAATTGCTCCAATAAGTTGATGTAAGTGAAACAACAAAGTATAATTACATCAAAACATTAATAGATAATGTAGAACTCTTCTATAATATGTAATAGGTTCTTAATTTAACTTATAATATATTAAATGTTGGGCAATTAATGGGTGGTAGTTACTTTATTTTGTTTGATTATGGTTTCTAATGTATTTACAATAAGAAATCACACAAATAAATATTTAGCATTCTTATGGCATAAAATAAAATATTTTCTTTGGAAGTCTCTGGTATGAAAAATTGTGCCTTTATGGTATTGATAGCCTGAGAAGAATTTAACATATTAGGTGCAAAGAAGAAAAGCCTGTTGTTAAGATTTCTAAGAGTTAACTAGATTGCCTAAAAAATTCTTAGACCCAGGAATTAATAGACAAGTTCAAAAGTTATAAGTCGGTATAGTTGAAAACATGATGAATATATGGTAGCAGTTAGTCAGGACGTGACCTAACATTATAAGATAGTTGAAGAGGTGTATAAGTACACCAGTAGGATAAAACAAAAGAAAATCACAAACACACAATCAGATTACTTAAAGATACATAACCTATCATTCTTTCTACTTTCTTTGCAATTTTTACTCATCTTGCTTAAATAAAACTATCCTTTTAATTTAAATTTTAAGCCTCAATACTTTTTAGCATTTAACAATTTGGTTACTTAGAAATCCGTTTTCTAAGTTTTTCAAAGCCTACCAATATCACCATTTACAAGTCAGGCATAGTTTTGGAAGACTTCCTCCCTGATATGCTTAAATTCTAGGTTGATCATAAAAATGATCAATAATTTGGCATACTTAGAAGGATTACGATGTCGCGTATGAAGAATAAAAAAGAAGTCATTGTGCCTTTATCTTTGGAGGAAGAAATCCTACTATAGTAAGAAATGAAGTTTTATATTTTAAATGATTGAAAATATAAAGAAGGCAACATCGCCTTCAACTAAGTATCCAAAGGACGAGAATTCAAAATGTCAATAAAGAAGATGAAGTTTTTTTTACTGCTTTGGTACAGTTTACTAGGTAGAATTCTGCTTCTCTAACAAGGCAAATTTCTGAAGGGATCAAGGGGTAGCATACACCAAATGTGATGGAAGTTGGTGAGTATAGTCATCCTTCAGTTTCTTTCTTTGTGAAAAAAGATATGCTCTTTCTTATAAAAGACAGGATATTCTTGTGGTGCTTTTACTCGCTAATTCTAGGAATGGTCAACAACTCTTAGAAGATAGGGATTTAGTCTTGAAGTTGAAGCTAATAGACCAAATTACAACTAAAGGGGCAACCTTTTGGCATAAACCAAAATCATGTTCTTATTATGACTCCTTCACAAATAAGATTTCAAATCAATATATAGACTGTCAGAGAGGTTTTTCAAGAGTCGTATAGGACTAGTTTAAGATAGATTGGCCACCTATAATTCTTTAAAGCTTATTCAAAACATATTGACCATGAGAATCTTTATCTCCATGGTTATAAAATTCCTTACTTTTCACTATTTTCTAGTGACGATGGTTAGACAACTATCGAGTAAATTACTAGATTCACTATTCAGTGTGGTGATTTCAACAATTTCAGGATTAGGTGTGACTTTTTCCTGGTATGCTTTGTTATCTAAAAATTATGTCCTTTCATGGGCGAAGATAGGAAGAATGTTTCATACTCAGTTTTTTAGAACTGAATCTGAAGTCAGTATAGATGAATTGTTTATTATTACTAAAAAATAGTGAGAATGTAAACATATTTATCATTTGATTTGGGAGAATGAGGAGTCAATGCTGAATTGTACGTCCAGATACCAAGTACATGAAGCTAGTTTAGCCCTTAATATTGAAAAAATTGTAAGGTATGAAATTATATGATTTTTATGAATTGGCAACAAAAGTATCTAAATGTGAAGAACTTTGTAAAGAAGAAGTGTATCAGAAAAGGTGTTCAGTAGGTACTTATTTGATAGAAACAAGTCCATATGCCTCAGCGGTGGTTGAGAATAATACCCCCAAAAATTATATTTGTCTGTTCTATAAAAAAATTACTCAAAGCCAAAAGAAAAGTAAAAGCACCAACTACTTAGATGCAATGCACTTTTGATGTCTCCAAATTGGAAGAAATTCCTTATTTCTTGTTGCAAGATTTTTTTAACAAACTTTTCCACCAAAACATAAAATTCCCACAAGGGAAGAGATTTGAGGGATAAACTACTATAAGTACTATAATATATAAAGTCACCTTATATATTCATACTGGGGATTCAACAATGTTATTCAAGATTGGTTTAACAAAGGAATTTTATTGTTTGTTGAATATGATCAAACCATATTGATAGATGAAGATCCACTTCCATCAGTTACAACTGTTAATGCAACTGAGCTTTATTTATGATTTTTGTTGGATGTCAAAAGGAAGCTAAAAATCGTAAAGAAATCAAAGTTGATCCAAGTCCATAAACCGAATATCTCCCTATTATTATTGAAAAATTCTAGAAAGTCTTCAGTACCAAACATATTTAAGGAACAATTGTTAATAACTTGATTGAAATTCAACCTATTAGGCGTAAAGATGAAAAATACAGTTGCTAGGATTCCTAAAAGTCAACTATATTGCCTAGAAAATTCTTGGATCCAAGAATTAATATAAAAGTCGAGATGGTTAAAAACATGATGAATTTGTGGCAAGCAATTAGTTAGGACGTGACCCAAAATTAGAGGATAGTTGGAAATTGAGCAGCTACTAGAAAATTGCTTAAAGCAATTAAATTTAGGAGTGGTGTCTAAATATATCAACAAGACAAAATATAGGGGAATCATAGACACACAATCAAACTAGTCAAAGACACATAACCCATTATTGTTTCAACTTTATTTGCATTTTGTACTCATAATTTGCTTAAATAAAATTATTATTTTAACTTAAATTTTAAGCCTAAACACTTTTTAGCATTTAAAAATATGGTTACTTATAAATCCATTCTTAAAGTTTTTGAAAGCCTACCTATATCATTGTTTAGAAGTTAAGTGCCATTTTAGGATAATTCTTCACTAGCACACTAGAATTCTAGGTTAATTGTAAAAGTGATCAATAGTTGGTAGAACTAATAATGCAAAAATATGGCACTTACATTATGAACATTTGAATATGAAAGGGTTGAAATTACTTTATTAAAAAATATAGTTTTTGGGTTGCCCAAAATTGATGATCTTAATTTATGTTAATTGTATGTTTATAGAAAACAAAGTAGAAATTTATTTCCAATGGAGAAGTCTTAAAGGATTTTGAATTGTCTTAAGTTAGCACATGCGGATACTTAACATCCGATGAGTATTAAGTTTTTAAGTGAAAGTTAATATTTTTTGTTATTCACTGATGATTACTATTGTTTGAGTTAGGTTTATTTTTTAAATTTCAAATAAGAAAATTCTGGAAATTTTAATAAATTTAAGGTGATAGCAGAAAAATAAAAAAAGGTGTTCCACTAAGGCTCTTCAAAGATAGAGGTGGTGAATTTACCTATAACATTCGTAAGGGGTTAACAACAATATGCACAATAGAGCAAAATGGAGTAGCTAAGTGAAAAAATTAAATGGCAGTTGAAATGACCAGAAACATAATGACAGCAAGTGATGTTCCAAAGAAGTTTTAGGTAGAAGGCATAAATCCAATAATGTATCTTTTTAATATCTCAACAACAAAAGAAGTTATGAACCAAACTCTATATGAAGCTTGAAAAGGTATAAACTCATTGGTAAGTCATTTAAAAAAAATTTACGTATAGAATATGCTTTAGCTACTTCTCCATCTAATTATAAACTTAATAACATTTTAAAAATATTTTTTTCATCTATATCTGTAAGCCAAAGCATATAAGTTGTACAGCCTCATGAATACCAAAGTTATTTTAATCAAGAATGTCATGTTCAATGAAGAAGAAACTTGTTCTTGGAATAACAAAAATGAAAAACTAACATATCCTCTAGTCTTAAAAAGTACATCTGTAGTCCCTAAAATAGAACCTTTAAAACTAGTAAGTCCATGTCTTTCACCTAGTGGTTGCTTCTCATCATACATTCACTCAACTCCAAGCAACGATAGTTCATCTTCCTTATTAAGCTCTCACTCACCCTTAAGCTCTTGTCTGAAACTCCTCTAGAGAAATTTCATTCCTTGAGTGAGAGATAAGGTCGTGCAATTTTTCCTTTTATGTTTCTAAACCTGCTTATTATGATCAAACTGTAAAAATTCAAGTATTTGCAAGATGCATTAAAAGAAAAGATGTTGGTTATAGAGAAAATGAAACTTGGGGCTTGATTGATTCAAAGGAAGGCAAGAATGTTATTACGCTGAAATGGATGTTTAGAAAAAAGTAATAGACTAATGGAACAATTTAAAAGCACAAAACTCGTTTGATTGCTAAGGGGTACTCACGACAATAAGGTGTTGACTTCAATGATACATTTTCTCCAATGGCTTACTTTAATACGATGAGAACTTCTTAACTTTAGTTGCTCAATTAAAATGATCAATGTACCAACTTAATATTAAATTCACTTTTTGGGATGGCAAGCCAGAAGAAGAGATGTACATTTCTTAGCTTGAAAGTTTTGTTTGTAATGATGATAGTAAAGCTTATAAGCTAATGAAAGCCTTATATGACCTTAAGCAAGCCCTCTATGATTAGTTCATTTAAATTGATTCATGTTTCTTAGATAATATGCTTAAAAGGAGTAAATGTGAAGGAGTGAGGTAAAATTGATTTTCAGTTGTGTCTTTATAATGATGTTATAATATATATGGGGTCTTATGTCTATAATTGCTTAATTTAAGTCTTGCATGATGAAAATTTTGAGATGTCAAATTTAGGTTTATTACATTATTTTCTTGGTGATTTGATGCCTTTTGTTCTTATTCTTAGAGGTCAAATCAAAAATATAATCTAATGATTGCAATATAGGTTGCAACCTCGAGTCGTTTCACTTAATTGGAACCTAATGAAATGGACCTAAGCTAGCCTATATGTCATGAAATGCAAGCTAATTAGCAAGTAAGGGAGTTTTGGTTTTTGGAAGTCTAAACAAAATTAAATGAATTGTAATAAAAGTGCTTAAAATGTATTTTTTGGATTTTTTTGGGAAAATAAATTGGAAAGATAAAGATAATGATCAAATGTGATAGAATCCTCTTAAAAATGAGCTTTTGATATCATAGTTTGAAATTAATTTTGTTGGGAGTGAAAACCACTAAGTTTCAAATGGTAAACCTAAAGAACTCTTTAAGTCCAAGGTCTTAATCAATGAACTTCATTCTTTAAAACCTTGTTAAATGCCCCTTAGTGTGTGTAGTGGGTAAATTAATGCAACAAGTTACTTGGGATCTCAAGGTAACTCAATATCAAACATAACTATGCAAGCTAAAAGAGATTTAACAAGATCACAAATAAACACATGTGAGACTTCATATATTTAATGCTCAAATTTCTACATCAACAAATCCCAATCAACACAATAAATATCCAATACTTGATTAAACTTCAATCAAGAATGTTCAATTGTAAATTACAAATCCTAAACCTAGGAATTTATGAATCATAGTTAAACCTAGATTAAGTCACTCCCCTTCTAAGCCCATTGAACCAAACCATTGCTACATCTTCAAGAGGAGAGAGGTGTCTAGCCATGTATAACTCCAGCAAACTTCACAACTAAGAACCCATTGGAAGCATCCATGGTAGCAGTCGACGATGGAAGGAGCAGAACAGTGGTGTGGATAAGAGGAGATGAGGGTGTGTGTTGAAGAGTTGTTCGGATGGTAAAGAGAGAGAGTGATATATGTCTTTGTTGTTGGCTCTCTCTCTTAACCTAAAATAGGTGGTTTTTATAAACTAGGTTGATGGATTGGGTTGTACAGTGGGTAAATTTCCAAAAATGGTTCGGGTATTTGAAGGTTCGCCACGGCGACAGGATGCGTTTGTCCCGGCGAACTTTTCCCGAAAGGTTTCTTCAATAATCTGCCGCATTTGCTGCAGCGACAGAATTAATTCACATGGCGGCAAAATTAACCCAAAGAGTCTGCACGATTCTTCATGCTTCGCTGCGGCGAAATATCAACTCTTGCTGCGACGAACTTTCCTGTTAGCTGATTGACTTATTGACTTATCAATTTCAGCCTTCACTCTTTTCCTCTACTTCTTGAGTCTCCTATAATAAACAAATGGTAGTTTGCAATATCAATTGTTCTTAGAAAGTTAATTTAGTGCAATTACTAATTATTTATGACAATTTTACTTTCAAACTACATAAAAGGAAAGGCAAGCACTCAAGAGTCAAATTAAGCATAAAATCTAAAAATGAGAGCCAAAAAGTGTAGTAAAAACCATGTAAATGTCATCAATTTATATAAGAAACTTGGGTTCAATCAAATCCCCCCACACTTTTGTACTCCTGGATAAAGTTTATAAAAGTTCAAGAGACACAAGTGAAAAAGAAAATTCCTACTAAGCTTAAAAATGAGAGTGAAAAAGCAATTGAGTCACTTCTTCAAAAGTCAACCCAGGCATACTGAAAGACCATAAAGAACATAAACACTATAAGCATTTAATCCAAGAGATTGGACAAAAGAGATTTCACTCAAAGAATGGTGTTTACTGTTGCTCACTTGTTTTTGGGATAATTTCGCCCTAAAATCTGCTTAGTCTATTCTCTACCATAAGCTTGTGATAGTTCTACCTCTCCACTACAAGAACTATAATTTTGAAAATCAAGAGGACTTTTCAAGTTTGTAATGTATAGAAGGCTAAATGAAATGGATAGAATGAAAGAAAGAAAAATGAGTACATGCATCACAATTATTTTGCTCATGAAATAAACGTCAACTATGCGTAAGAAAATATTTACACAAATGATAAATGTAATCTATCACCTTTTTTAAAGCTCTCCGAACTTTTCTTTTCTTCGTTTTTTGGAGGAAGCCTTTTGATTATATTTTTTTACTTTCTTTTGGCTTTCCTCAACAAACAATTTCTTGTGAGAAAGCTTTTTTTTTCATCTAAAAAGATAAATTTAAAGCAAGAACAGGAAATAAAATATCTACAACAATATTACGTCATGTGCATGCACTAAAAAATATGGCTAAAGGGGCTAGCAATGGTGAAGTGTTTAGGGTTTTTGTGTTTGGGGAAGCAAGGTTTTGAAAGAATGTTAACAAAATTCTAGTTCATCAAGTTTTGATCAAGAATTAAAACAAGTTCTAAAGAGACATGAAATTAAGCAAATACACACAAATTTTGAAAGAATTCAGGCCCAAATATCCTTCCAACAAAGGTATTATCTCAATTAAGCAATCTCAAGGTTTAAAGACACATAATGCTACTTAGCATCCCTCACTTGCTTTTCATGAAATCATCGAAAATGAAATTAACCGAAATCAACTATCATTTAAAAACATAGATGGTATTTTCAAAAACACAGGGACCACTTTGAAATTTATTAAATCTTCGAGATACGAGAGTGAAAGAATCTAATTAGGGAGAATTATTGAAATAAGGAAGTTTTAAAATAGTTTCTGTAAAAAGAATGGCATCGCCGCAGCGAAACAACAATTACATAGCGTCGCACAATTTAGAATGATAGAAACAGGTCAATTACCAAGTTTAAAATTGTCATATTTCGCACAATTTACTTAAAATGGCCAAAAATGATGCACAAACCAAAAGTGCAATTAGAACAACCTCCCCCACACTTAAATATCATATTGTCCTCAATGTGAATAATAATGAACACAATTAGCAAATTGAATATAAAGCTTAGGGGGCATAGATAAAACTTAGAAGGGAATTTTATTGAATTGGAAAACTACTAATTAGACTAAAAATGCAACTTTTTTCCTACTGAGATTGTTCTCCCCCACACTTGTTCAGCAAATTAACACGCCAAAACATGTCATAACTAGTCAAAAAGCAAAAGTAAATAAACAAGTGAACGAGAGAAGGAACTTAGTGTTTATGGAGGTTTCTGGTTCTCATGATAAAGTTTCAATAGGTGACCATTTACTTTAAGTTGGGCTCCAATTTCTTTATGTACAAGCTCTACCATACCAAAGTTGTGCACTTTAGTGACCAAATATGGCCCATTCGAACGAGTGTTGAATTTCCTATGCTTAAAGGTGAAATGAGCCTTGAATAGTAGGACTTTGTCCCCTTCCTTAAAGTTCTTCCTCTGGAGAATCTTATCGTGCATCAACTTTGTCTTCACTTTATAGAGGCAAGAATGTTTGTATACCTCTAGCCTCAACTCCTCTAATTCTTGTAGTTGCAGTTTCCAAGTCCATGTTGCATTGCTTGACTACCTAATATGCTTTATGCTCCAACCCCACGAGCAAGGCAAGTTTTTTCGTAGATTAAACAGTAAGGGGACATGCCTATGGGGGATTTGTAAGCAGTTTGATAGGCCCACAGTGCTTCTTCTAGGCGTAGGCTCCAATCCTTCTTTTATTGTTTAACTATCTTCTCCAAGATGTGCTTCACCTCTCTATTCAATACCTCAACTTGACCACTAGTTTGTGGATGGTATGCAGTGGAGACTTTGTGACAGACTCCAAATTTGGAAAAATAGATTACTAATGACTCTATTAAAAAATGTGTCCCTCTATCACTAATAATGGCCTTAGGAATCCCAAATCGACAAAAAATGTTTGACTTAAGAAATTTAGACACTGCTTGCGCATCGTCTTTCCTTATAAGAACAACCTCTATCCATTTGAAAACATAGTCGACAACTAAAAGGATATACGCAAAGCCAAAAGATGGGGGAAAGGGACCCATAAAATCAATTACCCATACGTCAAAGATTTCTCAAAATAATAAAGGTTATTGTGGCATTTCATGTTGTTTCCTTAACCCTCCAAAACGTTGACATATGTCACATAACCAACAAAAGGTAAACGAATCCTTAAAAAGGGTAGGCCAATAAAAACCATATTCTAGAATTTTTCTAGATGTTCTCTTTGCACTGAAATGCCCACCACAAACCATTGAATGACAAGCTGAAATTATAGCATTGAATTCTTCATTAGGCATGCATTTTCGAATTACCTGGTCACTGCACATCCTCCATAGATGAGGAGCATCCCAAATGTAATACCGAGCTTCGCTCTTTAGCTTTTGGGCCTATGACCTAGATATGAAAGGAGGAGTTAGTTCAGTCATGAGATAATTAAATATATGGGCATACCAAGGTTCTTTAAAAACTAAAGCACATAAAACTGAATCAGGAAAAGAGTTGCAAGTCAGTTCAGAAGAGTCCATTCCCTGGGTACCGTCTGGTAGCCTACTCAAATGGTCAGCTACATGGTTTGTAGCTCTAGCTCAATCCTTGATCTCAATATCGAATTCTTGGAGAAGCAGTACCCATCATATCAATCTAAGCTTTGATTGTGGTTTCTTGAGGAGATATCGAACAACTGCATGATCAGTATAAATGGTCACATGGGAGTTTAATAGATATTGCTTGAAATTTTCTAAAGTAAACACTACTGCAAACAGCTCTTTCTCGGTTATTGTATAGTTGATTTGAGTAGGTTCCAATGTTTTCGAGGCATATGCAATAACTCTTGCTAGTTTCTCCTCTCGTTGACCCAACATAGCTCCATAGTTTTGATTTCAATTTGTTAAAGGCATTTCTGCAAGAATCATCAAACTCAAATTTTGCATCCATTTGTGAAAGCTTGGAAAAAGGCAATGCAATTTTGCTTAATTTTTTATGAACCGCCTATAAAATCCTATATGACCTAAATGATCTTATATCTCAAACACAGACAGGGTAAGGCAAAGAAGATATAACCTCGATCTTAGCTCTATCAAGTTCAACTCCTTTGCTAGAAATCAAATGACCTAGCACGATACCTTCATTAACCATGAAATGGCATTTTTCAAAGTTCAAAATCAAATTCTTTTCAATGCACCTCTTTAAAACTTTTGCAAGACTAGATAGGCAAGAATTGAAAGAATCACCATAAATTGTAAAATCATCCATGAAAACTTCCATGCATTCCTCTAAAAACTCACAGAATACAACCATCACACAACGCTGGAAAGTTCCCCGAGCATTACACAAACCAAAAGGCATCTGTCGATATGCGAAGGTACCAAAAGTACATGTAAAGGTGGTTTTATCTTGGTCCTCTGGTACAATAGGTTCTTGAAAATACCTAGAGAAACCATGTAGGAAACAATAATGCAACTTGCATGCAAGTCTTTCAAGCATCTGGTCAATGAAGGCTAGAGGGAAATGATTTTTTCGAGTGGCGTCATTTACTCGTCTATAATATACACATAAGTGATTAAACCCAAGTTTTCATTATTAATTGGCTGCATTTTCATAACTTTTGATGAACTTTTTGACTCCTAATTGCGACTTTTGTG
>JAOTAZ010000219.1:14669012-14682899 GCA_025629785.1 Erythroxylum oxycarpum
CCCGCCCCATACCCGCCCTGTTGCCATCCCTATCCAAACCCCAAGAATGTGCAAGCCTAGCACAGAAAGTAAAGTAAACAGATATGAATAAGAAATACAACATGACAACATAAATAATCGGCATCGATGAGAATTTGCATTTGTATTGATAATTTGTATCATTGAGTGAATATCAGTGTTTGACTTTTGAATGTGAATTTATGGTATATGAATAACATATTGAACCAATTTTTCATTATGAATTTGACTAAGTATGTCATCACCATTTAATTTTTTATAATGATCATGAATGTATGTGATTGGTGGATGACTATTGTGAGTGGTCATCCAAACTAAATGCTTCCCCACTAAGCTTTCAAGCTTAGCATAGGTGTTATTCCGTGTAGCTCCTAGTCATAGGAGTGAGGTACGGGGAACATCTACAGGGACCAAAGATAGTAAATGGGAAAAAAGGTACTTTTGGAATGTGTTTTTAGTTAAAGATGATTGTATATGTAATAAAGAAAAGAAATTGTATAATTATGTAAATCAAAATTTTTAATACTAATTTTCAATGAAAATTTTATATGATATGAAATTTTGTAATGTATATATGTATAGCATTGAATAGAATTGTACGCCTTGAATGCATGTATAAGAATTTGGTTGCCATGTATATGGATGGTTGTAGGTTCCGTATAGGAGATGTTACAACTCAAGTGAGCCCATATACGACTAGGACATCACATCTCAAGCCAAAACCATAAAGTTATGGGTTATGAGTCTTATATTTGTATGTAACTCATTTCATCCTTTATCTCTTTTCAATGTAGGATTACACTACTTGTTAATTTCCAATGTTTGTAGTAATTAACAATTATCTCCTGGTCTTTAATGTTTTTCTTATTGAAAATTTCCAATGACCATATTCCGTTAGATTTCTATTTGCTAATAATTATGTTATAAAAGTAATTGCTACTTTTATTACCATTTTTTAGCCAAATAAGTTTTAGCTTCTATCTTAATAAGGAGTAGTATTATTCCAAAGATTTATTATAGTTTGTTAAAGCCTCATTCTTTTTCAACTTCAAAGCTACACACGCATGTATAAGGAAAAGGTTATTTGTATATATGATTTTTCTTTAACAACATATAGTACTCTTTGATCATTTGTTATTTTTTGATGCAGATCATTCCCCTAACATTTCAATCTATAATTATTGAGGTAAGTTAAAGGCTTAAGACCTTTTACTCCTAGATTTACTTCTTATTTTTCACATGGTTCTAATACTAGAGTTTATTAGTTGTTTCGTTTTCTAGTATGGGGTCCTCGAAAGAAGGTAAAGGACATATTTTAGATAAATTTTCCTTTCAATGGCTCCACACATTTCTAGTTATTATAGAAAATGTCTTCAAAGTGATTCACTTTATCGTATATTTGATCTTGTACTGATTTTTTAGCATTATCCTTTTCATTTAGTTCTATTGGTTCTTTAATAGTCCTTATGATCAACTTCTAACTATTTGAGACTTCCATTTACTATCCTAACTGTATGGATATATTGATACTCCAGCTATCCTATTAGTCATCTCTCTAGTGCCTAAACCATCAATAGAGCCTCTCTTTGAAGTACAAACCTCACTCTTTTGAGACACATGTGTTTCTCCTTTATTATTTTTCAGGACTTTAAACATCTTATCTAATTTAAAGCTCCTACTTTTTGACATTTATATTTTCTTTTCTTGAACAAAATTAGGTTTCCATTTATAAGAGAGTTTTTATCTCTAATTCCATCAATTTTTTCCTCATTTAACCTCTTTAACTTTAATATTTCAGGCACCTCTTTGAAGTAAAAGAGGTTTACCTTACATTTACTAAGGCTTAATCTACAAGATCCTGAGCATGTTATTCTCTTTATCAAATATGAAAATAAAGTACTCATGTTCATTTATGGGTGTTTTCTCTAGTCCATTCTTTCTCAAAAGCTTTTACACATTTGTATACTAAGAGAAAAAAGGAGTCTCTTTCCTGTAAAATAACTCACTAGTGACGAACTTCATGTTGATGCCCTAACTTTTAGCACTTTTAGCAGGTGTGAAACTATTAAAGATTCACCTTTCCATTGATTAGGAATAAAATTTAGCTTCCTATACTAAGCTTGGGATCCCATAAATTTTTCCAAGCTTTCTTGAGTAGCTTCTCATGTGAGATAAGAGTTTCTTTAGGAGGGGGGGTAGCCTGGAAAATAGGAGATACTTAGCTATTAAACCTAATTAGGCACTAAAGATTTGATTATGGAATGTTTAAGAGGTAATGAGCTAGAAAAGTGCTCAAAAGATAAGGATTAAGGTAAAGGAGCTAAGTTGTAGAGATTTGATTTTAAAAAAAAACTGAAAGAAACTAGGATAAGTTTAGGAGTTGATAAGCTTGATGAGTGCTCTAATGGTATGGTTGAAGTGAGAGAGCTAACTTCAAAAAGATTTGTTTTCATGAAAAAATGGAAGAATTTAGGAGATGTTTAGATATAGATGAGCTTAAAGCATGCTCAACAGCTAAGGAATGAGGTAGAAGAGCTATAACAAAAGAAATATGATTAATAATGAAAGAGGGACATAAGATCAAAGTCTCGGTTGCCCGATACATCATCGAGAATTTGAAAAGTCCAGACATAAATGTTCCTATCTAACAGAGTTACCAAAAATGATAACATAAATACAAAATTATTAGGATTTTTAGTAAGTAGTAGAAGCGTTTAATATGATTTTTACCGCATAATAGAAACACTATATTCAATTAAATTAAGGAAATACTGAAGGTTTTTTCTTCAACCTCTCTCACAAAATACAGAATATCACCCTCTCTCACAAAATAATGTGGAATAATAATCCTAAAAAGCCCTAAAAAAATGGTGAGATTAATTACATAAATATGCATAGTTATATAGCCTCAGTATAAACATAGTCATACAACCCTAATAACAAATATGGTCATTACCCAAACATTAGCGGACCAATATTGTAGAATGCCAACCAAAATCAAAAGACATAGGAGAATTTGAGACACCAATGTGATAAAAAATCTCCACCTTGGATCAAATCCAACAAAACTCGCTATCGTCATAAAGCCTCGAAGGGAAATTAAGTGTTATGAACTCTAATTAAGTCTAAACAATATTGGAACCTGGTAATAGGAAGAGGTTTTGTAAGCATATTTATAGGATTCTCTAAAGTGTGAATCTTCTTTAACACAACTTTTCTTGCAATAATAGTATTTCTAATAAAGTGATGTTTGACATCAATATGCTTGGTCTTGGAATGATACATGTCATTCTTGGTTAAGTGGATAACACTTTGACTATCACAGTACATAATAGTAACTCCTTACTTAACATTAAACTCAATGATAAAACCCCACAACCAAATTTCCTTTTGCACACCTTTGGGCCTGCAATATACTCTGCTTTTGTAAAATATCAAGTAGTGGTGGATTAGAGGGATGTTTTTTAACTAATAGCACCACAACTAAGAGTGAAAAGATAACTAGGAAAAGACTTGCATATGTTAAAATTGCCAACATAATCAACATCTACAAAACCAACTATATCATTGGATGTAGCCTTGTAACCATCAAACACTAAACCTATGTTAGAAGTACCATTTAAATACTTAAGGATTCATTTAACATTATTCCAATACTCTTTAACATGATTGTGTGTACACCAACTCACCATGCTCATGATAAATAATGCCTAGTGCATACCATTGCATATATTAAACTTCCAATAACACTAGAATAAGGAACGCAGGAAATGTATTCTATTTCTTCCTCCATTATTGAGAATAAATCAGAAGATAGTTTGAAATGTGCAGTTTGACTGTAAAGTTTTAATATGCTTTACAGTCAAGCATATTAAAAATTTCAAGCATCTTATTAATATATTTCTTTTCGAAAAGAAATAATTACCTGCATAACGATCCTTGTGAATTTCCATCCCATATATCTTCTTAGTTACACCAAGGTCTTTCATGTCAAACTCTTAACTGATTTGAACTTTCAAACTATTGATCAAAGACTTATAATAAGATTCAATAAGTATGTCTTCAGCATATAACAATAAGTACACAAAATACTCATATGCATATTGTTGAAATAAACACAACTATCATATTGGATGCAATAAGTATGTCCAAAAAAGCCTTACCCAAGAGTAAAACCATTAAATTTATTATGCCACTCTTTAAGAGCTTACTTAAGGCTCTAAAGAGACTTACAAATGGTAAACATAGTTCTCCTTATCAAGAACTACAAATCCCTCGAGCTGCTTTATGTAAAGTACTTCATCAAGCTACCCATAAAGAAAAGTAGCTTCCATATCAAGTTGCTTAAGTTTCAAGTTAAAAATAGAAAGAAAAAAAATGCAAGTAGCATACAAATAGAGCTTTGTCATACAATTGGAGAAAGGTTTCACTAAAGTAAGTACCTTCCTTTTGGCCAAAACCTTTGACTACCAAGTGCCCCTTCCACCTTGCATATTCAATCACACAAATACCATCCTTCTTTTTCTAGATATATTTGTAACTCAAAGCTCATTTGCTTTTTAGAAGCTTCAACAAGTCCCATGTACTATTTTTATAAAGATCTTAATTTTTTCATTCATCAAAACTAACCATTTAAATGAATTAGCATAGGAAATGACTTTAGAATAATAAGAAGGTTCCACACCTTCACCAACATCCTATGTAATTGATAATACGTAAGCAACTAAATCATCATCACCAATAACATATCTTGTAGGCTTTCTAATGTCTCAGTCTATCACAAACAATAAAATAATTCCATTGTTTCTCAACAAAATTTGTGGTACTAGAGCCATCATCATGTTGCCATGGTTAAGTATTGGAGGAAGAAGGGATATCAACATTTGAAAGAAAAACATACCTTAACTTCAACTTTACCTCTCACAGGTAGTTTTCGAGTCACTTAGAAGAACAACAACATAATCTTTTCTAGGAAAAAGTAAAGCGTCCTTATAGAAAGTAACATAGTTACTAAGAATTACTTTTCCAAACTTAAAATTAGGACACCACAAACAGTATCCCTTAGACTCAAATGCCTTAGACTAAAATGCATAAACAAGAAATATTCACTTTTTAACTTTAGATGCAAGCTTTCCATTATTCATATACAATTATTCACATGTGTATATGTAGGACGTCTGAAAATTCTCAAAATATAATAGTCAACATAATTACTTGATCATAATTCTTTTGGGATTTTGAAGTTAAGAGAAGAGTGTAGAGATCAATTGACCAAATAACATGCAATAGAGACTGCCTTAGCCTTAAAGTTACTCGATGCCATAAGTTAGCATTGGAGAGGATATAACAAGCTCTCTCTAGAAGAGTCGCATTCATCTGTTCTACAACACTATTCTATTGAGGTTTTCCAACAAATGTCTTATGTTTGGCTATACCATGATCTGAGCATAAATGAGTGAAGTCATTATTATAGAAACCTAATCCATTGTTTGTTATAAGCTTCTTAACCTTTTTCCCTATTTGGTTCTCAACAAAATTTTTCCACCTTTTAAATATAGAGAGGGATTCATTTTTATGCCTTAAGAAATAGACCTAAACTTTATGTGAAAAATCATCAATAATAGATATGAAATATCTTTTTCCTCCCAAAGAAGAAACTTTATAAGCTCCCCATAGGTCAGAATGCAAATACTCAATAATATCTTTAGTATGGTAAGTTGAAGTAGAGAACCAACTCTTTTTTTTCCCAAAAACACAATGTGCATAAAACTCCAACTTAATAATGCCTTGATCTCTAGGAAGACCATATTTACTCAGAAGTATCATGTTTTTCATGCTCATATAGCCTAAGTGCTTATGCCATAATTTGGCAACATTAGAATTAGGCATAGGAGAGGAAATAATTGTAAAACTTGTCATAGTTGAAACTTGCAAGACATAAAAACTAATGGAATGGTTAGCTTTCATAATAACGAGAGAACTTTTCTAAACCTTAAAAACTCCACCTTCAATTGTATACTTTTACCCAAGAGATTCAATGTTGGGCCCCACTTCTGGAGCCTAACATTCAGAATTATGAAACGTGAACATATTACCATAAAGGGTTATTTCAGTGAAATCTTATAACAATCATCGATTCATCTTCATGCTCTGATACCACAACTATTGGACACCGATTCTAGAGCCCAACTCTTGCGGACTCATAAACCATGATCTTCATTACTCCGTATTTTCGAAGTCATAAAATGAGAGTGCATTTTCCTCTAGAATTTTTTTCAATGAACCCTCATTAAACTCACTTCTCCTATTTCAAAACAGATTATGGGAAACTTCAAAATAGAATTTCAATTTGACTTCTTCAGAACATTTGTTCCCTGTTGTCATAAGTTTCTAATGACACCAAAATCATTCAATTTGGTTGAGTAGTCTGAAAGTTATAGCCTAAATATTTTTAGACTATTATTAAACTAAAATAGTACATTATACTCAACTTCCATCTAGAAATTGGAAGTCTTAAAGACTTAATTAAATTCCATTTCTTTAGATAATTTGTAGCTCCATGTCTCTATTTTATCTAGAAACAAAATTAATCTCATTCGGAGCTCTACCAATTGAGATATGGAATAAAAACCAAAGTATGTTCATAATTTAGTCATACTCTTCCTACCGATACCTTTACTTTCTTTCCATCAATATTTTTGAATCAACATCAAAGGCTACCAATTTTATAGAGAGATAGAAAAATGTTTTAGGAATCTATTGGTTGAAGAATCACTTCATTTAGAGGTCGGGTGATAAAGTTATTGCCAAGAGAATCAAACATTGTCTTATTCTCAAATGGATCAGACAAAGTGCTTGTCACAAATGGCTCAGCCAAAGGGCTTGTCACAATTGGCTCAGACGAGGGGCTTGCCACAAGTGGCTCAGACCAGGGGCTTGTCACAAGTGGCTCAGACCAAGGGCTTGTCATAATTGGCTCAGACAAAGGGCTTGGCACAAATGGCTCAGACGAAGTGCTTGTCACAAATGGCTCAGACGAAGGGCTTGTCACAAATGGCTCAGACGAAGGGCTTGGGTCATGGATCAAGCAAAGGTTTAGTCCAAAATAAACCAGACGAAGGTTCAGTCTAAGACATAATCAGATGAAAGTTTAGTCTAAAATGAATCAGATGAAGATCCAGTCCAAAATGAACCAGACGAAGGTTCAGTCTAAGAAGGAATTAGTTGAAGGTTCAGTCCAAAATGAACTAGACGAAGGGTCAAAACTAAGCTTTGACTCAGATGTAGGGATTCAGTCAAACTGAATTAGATGATGGTTTCAGTCAAAACTGAACTTTATCTCAGATGCAGTCAAAGTTGAGCTTTAACTCAGATGGAGGGATTAAGTCAAAGCTGAATTAGACGAAGTGATTTAATTAAAGCTAAATCAGACTAAAGAATTCAATCAAAGATTCAGACAAAATAATTTAGCCAAAGCTGAATCAGACTAAGGGATTTAATCAAAGGTTCAAACTAGGGCATTTAACCAAAGCTAAACCAGACTAAAGGATTCAATCAAAAGTTCAGACGAAGGGATTTGGCCAAAGTTGAATCATACTAAGGGATTCAATCAAAGGTTCAGAGGAAGGAATTCAGTCAAGCTGAATCAGACGATGGATTACTAAGGGTCTTCCTCACATCACCTAAAGTTCTAACTCACTAACTACACTCTCCAAAGCGTCTCCAATGGTTCCTACATTCATTCTAGCATCCCTTTCACTCATACTCTTTCCAAATTTGCTTCTTCTAATGTGATATCACTCCGTAAACATTCAGTTACCAATTTGGTTGTATTATACTCCCGAATCTTAACTCAAATGACTCATCCTTAAATGGTCATATCTCTCAACTCCGATATCTAAAAATTTTGTTCTTTAAACAGTTGGAAAGCTAGAAAGACAAACTACACATTCTAAGAAGACGATTTTATCCAATTTATCCAAGATTAATGCAGTTTTGCCTCTGAAGTCAGTACACTCATTTACCCTTATGAAAGACTTGAAAATTTTCCTAAATTCACTTTCTCTAATGCAACATTATCTTTATCCATTCAAGTACATCTCATCATTCATAATTCCTCTTTTTTTTTTCCATAACATCTCACTTATGTATATATGTATATATCAACAATTCATGATCAAAATCATCATCATCATCCATATGCAATTCATATTTCATTAACAACAAAAATAAAAGTTTGCAAAACTTTAATGGCATTTCAAGCCACGTTACATCATCGGTATCAAAATCCAAAATACATAAGGTACAAAGCCCAATAATTCTCAAAATGCATCTAAAGCCTTGCTTTTACAAAATCTAACCTAAATTACAAAAACATTGCAAAAGTGGAATAATGCCTCGACCCTTGGTTATTCGATCTTATTCTCTTCACCCGAAGATGGGACAAAAGGGGAGTGAGCTTACAAGCTCGTGAATAATAGTTTATAACAGAAAAATAAGCAAAACCTTTAAAATGTTCATTTGTTAATACAAAGTTCTAATTAAATTTATAAAATGTATCGTTCTCAAATTCTCAACCAAAATTCACAAATTACAAAACATGAATGCATCAAATTTGTTAACATAACATAAGCATATTAGAATGGTTTAAGTAGATCCATAAACATGACGAACTACACATTTCCACATGATGTTCCCGTGTAGTCGTAAACTTGACATATTATTACAATCCCACATAGTGGTTTTGCGTAGATGTCAACATGAGAGAGTCCATGAAGGAGCTCCGTGCCATTAACGGGCAGGCGGAAAAAGCCTTTATCTTGGTCAGCGTGCACGTGACATACTTGAATGGACTACACCAAACCCACATAACATGTAATTCACATCTTGTAAACATATTGCCAAAATGAAACTTTTCCGAAACTTGATTTTTCATAAACATGAGATATTTTGAAAACCATTTCTAAAAACCTGATTTCAAAAACGTGTATCTTTTCCAAAAAGAATCATTTTCAAAGTATTTTCATAAATCATCACACAATTCATATAACAAACATATGGCAATTTCTCAATTCATTCAAGAAGTAATAAATGCAATTGAAATCATTAAACTTCCTTGATTCAAAAAAAACATTAGTGGCTTATATACTCTATTATAAACATGTACCCACCTTGATTTCCTTGCTTAAAACTTGCTTAAAATGTCTTTCCTTTTGTTCCACTCGCCTTTCTTGATTTCCTTTAATCTTTACCAAATGAAGAGATCTTTGGCTCAAATGGAAGCTCCTCTCCCTCTTTCTTTTTCTCTTCTTGAACAATTCTTCTTCCATTTCTACCTTAATGAGTGCACAATGTCCATTTTACCCTTACTTATATTCCTTGTATCTTTTATCCTTAAGTGACTTGCCTAAAATACCCTTGAACATTCTTATAACCTTAACACTTTAATTCCATTAACCCATGCAATAAATCCTACTAACTTTGACAAAATTAAATAACTCCAAAAATTAATCCATCAAAACCTCATAATTTATAAAATCATGCTTAAATTCAATGAAAAAAATTCAGAGGCCAACAATCTCCTTTTTATAAAGGTAAAAGTTGATGAAGAGACAATAGAATGCTCCAATTGGAGTGGATCCAATCTCTCCATGATTAGACTTTGTAGGTAGCATACTTTTTAACAACAAAGAATGTAGATAATGAAGTCTTCCTTCCCACTATAATATTTATGAGGAGAATTTCCCATGCCACATTATTTTCATTGTTAAATGTAGCGAAGTATACTTTGGTTGGGAACAAAGCATCATCCTTTCCTAAAACTATCATCATTTTAGTAAGCATAATGCTCATTGTCGACCCATTATCCACCAAAAATCTTGAAATTTTTCTTCTATTGATATGAACCTTAATATGTAATGCTCCTATATGTTGTTTGATAACCTCATATGGCCTTTTTTAAACCAACTTATTAGGAATTCCTAGTTTTGATAACAGTACTAACATGCTTTATTCACCTTTTTTAAAAGGGGTTTTTGCCCACTTTACACTAGATTTTCTAAATGATACTAGAAGCTTTATGGATGAAATGGTATAAGGAAATTAAATAAGAATCTCCTAAATTGTAGTGAACTCATTGGAATCCCTTTCTTAGCTTTCATAGTGAACTAAATTCGTATGAAATCTATGATTCACTTGTGTGTTAACTTGCTTTTTACTTACAACTTCTACCCTTCCCTTTTCTCTGTTAAAGTCTATATTTCTTTCTTTAGATAAAACAAGTTTCTTATGAAATGATTTTTTTGAAATTGTCTCCTCCGTTACTGCTGGTTTATTTTCTTAACCTTAGCAACAAATTTCAATTGCTAAAGTCATCATTTTTTTAATTTGACTTAAAGGTATTAGATTCTTTGGTAATCTTGCTTGCTTCCAATGTTAGGATAGTGGTACTCATGTTTGTACCATGAATTTGAGTTGCCTACACTGATAACTTGGTGAGGTTTATTTCTCTACTTATAAATTTAAGTGAATTCAACTTGATGATTTTTTAGGAGATTTCTACCTTCTGTTGCATCTTTAAAATTCTCTGACTCTAATTCATGAAGTTATTATTATATTTAGGAACAAAAACTCATATTCCTAAATGTGATCTTGATGCCAAATAATTTTTATTAATTTTCAACTTCTTTTTAGTCTAAAAATAGGTGTAAATTGAATTCAGTGGAATTAATAGTTTCCATTAATAGGAACAGGTCTTCATCTATCAATATAGTATGGACAGCTTCAACAAACATCATAATGCCTTTATTAATACAATTTTAGATCACATTCTTAAACTCCCAACATTAATTTTTTGAGTGGCTCCAAATATTGTGATGCTTACAATACTCTCTACCTTTGATTTCCTCTTTAATGGGAAATCTAAGCTCTAGGGAAAAGTTCATAAGCTTTTCTTACAATAAATAATCATAAATCTCTTCATTTTGGAAGTGTTAAAAGTATAGTGAACTTGGGTTAATGGATCTTGCATCTTCTTTTTAACTTCCAAAGATTTGCATTTCAAGAAGGGGCAAACGTAAGTTCTGAAGTTGTTGACTTCAACCACTGTTGAATCGGAAGAATTCATCTTGGTAAAAGTGCCTATTGAATTCTTCTTATGACTACCTTCTTCCCTAAGGAGCTCTTCATATTTGGAGACTTTCATATATTTAGTTTCAAGAATTGTAATTTGGCATCAACTTCTCTTTTCTTTAAAAAAAAAAAAGTGTTGAACATATCAAAATACTCATCACTCTTGTTAATTAATCTTAATAATTACTCTTAATAACTTCACTATACTAACTTAGGGCTCAATTCTTAAAAACTAATTATGAAATAATGCTAAGATTTGTTGATTAGAAATCTAAAATGAAGAAAATAATTGATTGTTGCAAAAGGGAATCACTAAATACATAAGAGAATTTGACATAACAAAGGTGAATTCATAAAGTAAATAAAGTTGGAAAATAACAAAATGTGTTTGGAAAAGGTTGAGCGATCTATATAGAGAGTGATTTTGCTGTATTATGTTGGTTTAGAGATTGTGTTTTCAAAAAAAATTATCACTCGTTGTTCAAGCATTGGACAATTTATAGTCCCTTCAACCTTGAGCAATTTTTCGTCATAACTATCCACTTCCCTATATTTTAGCTAACTTATTGCCATTATTCATGTTCTAGAATTCTATAACTATTTAACTCCTAGTCCACTCAACCATGTTCTTGTTAATTATTTTCAATCGTTTTCTCAACTTCTTTATTCTATTGAAGTATCTTCCTAACTTCTAGTCCATTCCCTTATATTTTATCTAATTGTCCTCCTGCATAATTTTTTTTAAGAAAAGCACATGTCAATTTCGTATTAACTATCTAGAATTCTTAAATCCTGGACTTCATAACTAATTCCCATTTGCATGAACTCTTTAGCTAAATGACTTCTAGAACTTCCAGTATTTGGGTCTCTTTCACTTTTGGACCAAATGTGCTATATTAATTTATGCTATGAATAATTAATAAGAGATTCCAATCATTCAAATTAAGGATATAAGACATATTTATTGAGAAATAATATTATTGTAAGTTTGGAAATTTCTTCTGATCCAAGAAACTAGGGTTAATCACTGAATCAAAATAAATTTAGATAATGAAAGGTTTTTGGAGGATTCTTCATCTAGATCTTGATTATCAATCAATTAGTTAATTATTGTCTATCATTTGTTTTATTATTTCATAATAGTAATTTTAATTTCATTAATCTTTTCATTTTATTCAATCATCCTATTTATTAAATTACATAATAAAAGGATGGTTAATACTAGTATTTATAGTCCTTATATGATCAACATTTGTATTCACTAGGCTATCCTATTAGGCAATAAGTGCACTTGCTTACTTGATCTGTAATATTTTTTGGTTCAAATATATCACATCAACTAACTTTCCATTTTTATGTATAATTCAATGTTTTTATCTTAAAAAATTATGATCAAATATAGAGTGTTATATTAATTTTAGAGTATTATTCCACCTTATTCAAGAAAATTTTAAATTAATTCAAATTGAGAAAAATAGAATATTCTTTCTAATTACTTTATAGTGAAGAATTATATATTAATTAGTCAACTACCATCATATAGTTTATGTCATATCTAATGACTACCGATCGAATTACTATTCATTATGATAGGTCCTAAGTAATATTAAAGCATAGAAATCCTTGCATGACATAATGTAGAAATCTTAAGTTAAAAAGTCACTGTAGTGAGTCTTTCTATAGATACATAAGTAATATTCCATTTTTATATTAGTTTAGTTTACTAACTTTGTTCTCTAACGAGCATATATACTTTTGTTTAAGTATCTTCATACTTTAGTTTATTATATCAATTAATTCTTTTATAAGAATGTGTTGGTCTTTTGCTTTATTAATGTTTATGGTTAATATAGCAATGACTTGGAGCAATTTAGCATAAATCTTATAACTGTTGATATTATCATAATATCATTGACATAATCATTTGTCCTATAAACTTATCTTATAATTCAGTTAATTTAACAATATACAAAAAATAAAGAATACATTAAATTAATGATATCATAAATATATAACCAACACTTTAGTTACATAATAAAAATCAACATAAATTTGTATGGTGCTCCAAAGTTGAAGATAATGTTTAAGATGATGATTTGATGCTTTAGTAATAATAAAATTCAACTCATGTATATTAATATTTGACATAGAAATTCACTTTAAGTTAAAAATTTGAGGAAATGAAATAGTATGTTCATATTTGATTTCAAACTGAGGAAGGAAACTAATCTCTAAAGGATATAAATCTATTAAAGAAAAAATTCATTAATCCATTGGAATTAAAAAAATGATTCCTTTATAATAGAACACTCAAATGACAAATTAGAGAAAAGAAGAAACAATGGATACATAAACATTTACTTATACTAAACCCTGAATAGGTCTCCAGTCTTGATGGCTTTAATGCCCTTTTCTTCCAGAAAACTTGGCACTTGATAGGTAACTTGCTCACAAAAACTATCTTGGAATTCTTATTATGTAACATTATGATCAAAGAGCTTTATAAAACCTTTATGACCTTCACCTAAAAAAACATCTAGTTCACCAACTAATTACAAGCCTATCTGTTGGACCCCGAACTTTTTTTGAAAGATTGAAATGATGGTAAGTGATTCATATGCAAAGAAAAAGAGAAATTCTTGAATTCGAATTGACAATTTCAGAGGTTAAGGCATGAAATGGGTTTTAAATATGTCTATGGTGTGGGTAACATCTTTATAATTGAAAAAGTGAGCTTGT
>JAOTAZ010000219.1:14695741-14706664 GCA_025629785.1 Erythroxylum oxycarpum
TTCATGAATGCATAATCAGATAATGGCAGTTGGACCTGAGTAGCCACCGCTAGAGCTTAAAGCTCAACGAGTGAAACTGAGCTTCGAGCTCGAGAGTGATTCAGAGCCATTGGCTCAACGATTAATGAGCCCGGTATCCAAATGGATACGGGACAATTCAGGCACTTGGTCACAACAACGTAATAATTAGAAAAGGGTCTCATGAGCATTTCATATACATTTTGTTAAGTGCGTTTGATTGCTTGCAATGCAGAATGGCATAATGTGATATTTATGTATAATGTAAATTTGTGAAATAATTGATATGTGCATTAATGTGTTATATGATTTGAGTGAACCATCGATGATGGTTACCTCACTGAGTTCGCAAAATTCACCAAAATTGCAACGTTGACTTTTCAAGATCGAGAGACGACGCTAGTTCCTAAGTGGCTCCACTACCGTGTAGATTGTATTTGGAAAAGTGAAGTCATGGCTCAAAGGTTAGTCAGCTGGAAGTTTTGGATGGCATAGTTAGATTTTACATATTTTCCTTATTCATGTGGTTCTTTTATACTAGATTTTGTAGATGTATATGTAGTAAGGATTGAAGGACAATGTAAACTTTGAATTTTGAGAAATGGAATGAGGAAAAGTAAGTTTAAAAAAAATATTGTGGTTTTCTTCTAATGCTTTATAAACGAATATTGATATGATGCCATATGAAGTGACCGTAGTGATCGATCGTAGCTCGCCTTTATCATAGGATATGTACCGGAATGACCTTCGGGCGTCCCGGTGTGTACTCTGCAGCAAGGGGGCGCTACACAAACTCAACAGCCACATCCACCAGACGCATTATATCCAACCCAATCTACACCTCCAATAACCCAACTCCATAGTCTAACTTCGTTAAACCATTCAAATCTATATCTCAATTACACTTTTCAACCCAAATCCAATTTCTAACCTCTAAAATGTGAAATTTACAAAAACTTTAATCGCATAGTCATTGTCTTTTTCGCTTTATGAATTTCTGAAACAATTTTTCTAATCCTTTTGCTGGCCCATCACAAATTCAACCAGCCTTCTCTACATTTTAAATCAATCCCCCATCAAATTCTTCCATCTATTCCCACAACGAAATTATTAAATGGCTTCTAGATACTAGTACTTCTTCCCACATGACACCCAATAACAATATTGTTAATTCCATTCAATCATACCATGGTACTGATTATATAGTTGTTCGTAATAGTACTACTCTCCCCATAATCTCCAAAGGTTCCTTATCTTTCCATACAAATCTTCAACTATTACGCTTAAATAATATTCTCATTGTGTTGAACCTTATTGCCAATTCACTTTATGTTGCTTAATTTGTTAAAGAAATTCATGTTTAATTGAATTTAATCCCTCTGGTTATATTGTGAAGGGCCTTTCTACCAAGATTCCACTTCTCGTTGGAAACATCCGTAATAATCTCTACCCTCTCAGGGTTCCTATCAATTTAACGAATCTATGGCTTTTACTGCTCAATGTGCTTCTTCACACCTTTGGTATCAACATCTTGGTCATCAATGTACTCAAATTTTTTCAAAATTTTTTACATTGGATATAGTGTCTTGTATCCATCTTCATTTTAATTCATGTCTTCAAAGCAAAAGTTGTCGTCTTTCTTTTATTACATCTATTAGAGTATGCAATTAAACTCTTCAACTTATTCATTGTGACATTTGGGAATCATCACCTTTGTTATCACTTTCTAGTTTAAGATAATTTACAAATTTTATTGAAGATTTTAGTCGTTATATCTAAATTTTTCCTCTAGATCATAAGTCTCAAGCATTACAAAAATTTCAAATTTTCAAAACCACTACTGAGAACTTATTCTCATCAAAAATTAAAATGTTTCAATGTTATGGAGCTTTTGAACTCATCAAAGGATATTAGCTACTTTTCAAACCACTCATGGCATTTCTTTCGTATTCTTGTCCTCATACTTGACAATAAACTGATGTTGCTAAATGTAAAATTCGTAACATTACTGAAATATGAATCACTTTTCTTGTTCATAGCTCTCTTTTGAAGCAATTTTGGTATGAAGCCTTTTCCACTATTATTTACCTTATAAAATTTTTACCATCATCTCCCTTACATTTCAATCTCATCACAAACTATTGTTCAATTCTCTCCTAATCTTAATCATCTTCGTGTTTTTAGTTAAACATGCTACCCTTTTCTTTGTTCACACTAGAATTGATAAACTCACACTCAAATCCATTCTACGTGTATTCTTAGGCTATGCCTCCAATCCATAAATAATTTTATGATGCTAGATTTATTGAAACCCAATTTCCTAATCTCCAACCCAACCCCTCTTCTTCTTCTACTACTTCTTTATCTTTACCATTACAAATTCAATTATCATATTCTCCTCCTCCACTTTCTAGTTCCCTCTTCTCACTAGCCTCAACTACTTCTGCCTCACCCATGCCTCCTGTACCCTCTTCCCTCCCTATTCCACTTATTCCTCAACCATCATCCTCCTCTTCTCAACCAGTGGTCACTCGCACTCGGGACAATAATCGACCATTAAAATCTTTTCCTGACCACATTACTTTCAACACCATTGTACCTATGTCTCTTGATCTAGACCCTATTTCTTTCACTCAAGCAAATAAACTTCCTTACTAGAGACAAGCCATACTTGATGAATTCAAAGCTGTCTGTCACATCACAACAACACTTGGTCTATTATTCCCTCTCACCCCTCCTCCAAGTGTAAATATTGTCAGTTGTAAGTGGGTATCATATACAAAGCTTAATCCTGATAGTTCCCTAAATTGCTATAAAGTTCACCTACTAGCTAAAGGCTATCATCAATCACCTAGTCTTAATTATACTGACACATTTAGTTTAGTTGTCAAACCAACCATCATTGGCCTCATTCTTAAAATTGCCTTAGCTAAAAATTGGTCCATTTGTCAACTTGATGTTAACAATGTTTTTCTCCATGACAACTTACAAAAACCTGTTTTTATGCAGCAACCACCTAGTTTTACTGATTCTCATTATCCTTATTATGTGTGTCATCTACACAAAGCTCTTTATGATCTTAAGCAAGCTCTTATAGCTTGGTTTCACCGTTTAATTCATAACTTTCTGGCTTTGGGTTCTCTTCCTCCAAAGCTGATACATCTCTTTTTATTCACTCCACATCAACTCACACCACCTTTCTCCTTGATTATATGGATGATATCTAACAATTGGTTATTCACAATAATTTATTCAAACCATCATTGATGCTTTTCACTTTGCTTTCACCATAAAAGATTTAGGTCCTTTTCATTGCTTTCTTATCATCGAAGCCACATTTACACCCACTGGCATTCTTCTCACACAATCTAAATATAGTTATGACCTTTTTCACCGCACACACCTTGACTCTTCCAAACTTGTCTCCACACCCATTACCCCTCTCTACTACTTTCCAAAAATCATGGCCTTTCTCTTTCTAATCCTACTGAATATCATAATACCGTTGGAGAACTTTAATAACTCCGTCTAACCAGACCAGATATCAAATTTATTGTTAACAAAGTTTCATAATTCTAACAATGTCCAACTGATGTTCACCGGGCCGCAGTTGAACGCATTCTTCAGTATTCACTCTATCTCGTCCTGTGGTCTACACTTAATTAAACCTCCTACCTTAACTATCACTGCTTACTTTGATGCTGATTGGGTTGTGTTAGAACCCATTTCTAGAATCCAACTCTTGCTCTCATATCATATCTATTAGAACCTGTTTCTGAAATCCAACTCTTGCTCTGACACCATATCTGTTAGAACCCGTTTTCGGAATCCAACTCCGCCTTATCCATAACAAATTCACATTTTAACTTAACAATCATCCATACACAAATCCATATTTCATTATCTTCATAAAATAAGAGTTTTACAAAGCTTTAATGGCATTCCAAGCCACATTACATCATAGGGATCAAATCCCGAAATACAAAGATACATGAACAATAATTGCTCAAAATATGACTAAAGCCTTATTTTACATAATCTAACTTCAAATACAAAAATATGCATAATTGGAGTGATGCCTTGATTCTTTTACTCTTTCTCTTGCTCATCACATGGAGATGGTACAGAAGGAAGTGAGCTTAAAAGCTCGTGGGTAACAATTTTATAACCGATAATAAGCAAAACTATTGAAAACCTTCATAATCATAGCAAATTCTCATGAAAATCCATAAAACTTATATTTCTCAACTTGTCAAACCAATTCACAACTTATTTAAGTCAAGCATTCATCAAACTTGTCAACACATGTAAACACATAAGAACATCATAATGGTTTGGGCAGATCCATAAACATGATCAACTACATAATTCCACATAATAGTTTTATGTAGTCATAAACTTGAGGGAGTCCATGAAAGAGCTTTGTGCCACTAGTAAGCAGGCGGGAGAAGCCTTTAACTTGGTCAACATGCACGTGATTTTCTTGAATGGACTACAACAAACCCACATAACATGTAATTCATGAGCTAAAAACAGTTTGCCCATATGACACATTTTTCGAAACTTGATTTCATAACTTGCTATTCTTTCAAAAATCATTTCCATCATTAAACTCATCAACAAATAGCACAATTCATATACAAACATGTGGCACATTCTTACAACAATTAAAAAGCAATAAATGCACATGAATGAGGTAGTTGAAAATCATTTATTTTTATTTCTTGAAAGAAACATTAATGGCTTATTACTTAATTATAAAAGTGGAGCCCACCTTGAATTTCCTTGTTTATAACTTGCTCAAATGTGCCTCTCTTCTTGCTCTTCTTGCCTCTCTTGATTTTCTTCAACATTGACAAAAATCCCAAATCAATAGGCATTCCAATTAAGAAACCCACAAAGTACATTCACTAAAATTGATCCTAGGATACTTAAACACATGCATTTCCTAAGCTCTTTGAACCAAAACCCTTTCAAAAATCCAAAGATTAAATATAAACTTACCTTGAATCTTCACCAAACAATTTGTTTCTTGGCTCTAATGGAAGCTCTAATCTTCCTCTTTCTTTTTCCCTTCTTAAGCAACTTCAAAATTACTCTTTAGAACTAAGAAAAATTGAAACCTAGTTGATTTCCCTTCTTTTCTCTTCTTTCTCTCTTTTTTTTGCTTCTCTCTTCTCTCTTTTCTCATTCACGTTTTTTTCCTCTTCAAAATGCAAAACACAATTCTTCTTCCCTTTTATACCTTAATGAGCCTAAAATGTCCACTTTACCCCTTAACTTAGACCCTTATGTCTTTTAAGCTTAAGTGACTTGCCAATTTTGCGTTTGATACTATCTTACTACCCTAATTCAATTAACCCATATCATATAATCTTACTCTAAAATGTCCACTTTACCCCTTAACTTAGAGCCTTATGTCTTTTAAGCTTAAGTGACTTGCCAATTTCGCGTTTGATACCATCTTACTACCTTAATTCAATAAACCCATATCATATAATCTTACTCACATTAACATGCTAATTAACTCCAAAAATAAAATAATTAATCTATCAAGACCTCAAAATTTATTTAAATCATGCTTAATAAATAAATAAAAATTCGGGGGACAACATTTCTCCCCCCTTAAAAGAATTTCGTTCTCGAAATTATTACCTGACTGATCTCCTCATATTAACAATAATGTCACCTCAAATTGAAGATTCCAATAATATAGTTGGATACTTTACATCAAACATAATGCATACACTCTCAGTAGCATATTCCGTGTTTTATGCATGTGTCTCTATCAGGAATAAGACTCCAATACTCACTTTTCGAATCATTACATATTCATTTCTGATTTGTTCTTTCATTGATCATTCTCAATATAAACTATCTGATTTGCTTAATCTAATTCAATGAAATTCTTCTTTGAAAGAAGATTTCTTGTTACTATCATCTATACTGCTCATGTAATCTTTATCCATCAACTATTATTATCATCGCATTATCAACCATTCTTAATACCTCAAGAAGATCAATTTTAGCTATTCATAATATCTCATTAAATTCTAGTCAACACTTCTCCTTTTTGCGCCTGTCCTCAACTGTGGGGATTATGCCATGATCATGTCCTTCTTCTTCTTCCTCAAATTTATCATATATAGTAACATTATTAACAATCTCAATTCATTCCCAATTGATCACTATAAGTACTTTTACATCTTACTCTAATTCATTTTAGACTTTGAACTATAGGAACTATGACTAGAAATTATTCAATAAGTCGTAGATTGCTTCCTATATCACCTCCACACATATGATACACATATGTTTAATATTTTCACTTGTCATGGTGATCCTATTATCAGATGTGCACTCAAAATAACAATTTAACTTAACCTTTTTGAGCTTCTATGTGTGTCGTTATCATTCATCTCATCTTCCACATATCCTTTATTACATCTTCCATAAGTATATTCGTAATCAATTCAAAATTATTGATGTATAATCATCATAAAATTCTGGTCTTCTTATGGTGGATCATAACTCTTATCATATCAACCAAACAACCATTTCAATTCTAAGTTCATCCTCATAAGATAGTAATACATTTTTGTTTTCATCCAACTTTGCTTATACACTTTAAATCTTGTCATTTTTACCATGTCTCTATTTTCCTCAAACAATCCATGACAATACATTCACATCCATATCACATTCCAGGATCTATCACCACGGTGCAATGTTGATGTTATATTCAACAATGCATCCCCCAATACAAATACGTCGAATCATTATCTGTCATATTTACCCATATACTATTTCTCATTTATATTTATCCACACCTTTCATTTTCTCATATCATGAAATAGTATCATTCTACTCACTAATTTAGTCAGCTCAAACTCTTAACAATTACTCATGCATGTGACTCATACACATACGACCATATTTCGAAAATTGCCCATGTAAGATCCTAATTCTAGGCTCTGAGACCATATCTGTTAGAACCCGTTTCCAGAATCCAACTCTTGCTCTGATACCATAGCTGTTGGAACCTGTTTCTAGAATCCAACTCTTGCTCTGATACCATATCTGTTGGAACCTGTTTCCAGAATCCAACTCTTACTCTGATACCATATCTGTTAGAACCTGTTTCCGGAATCCAACTCCACCTCATCCATACACAAATTCACATTTTAACTTAACAATCATCCATACACAAATCCATATTTCATTAACAATATAAAATAAGAGTTTTACAAAGCTTTAATGACATTTCAATCCACATTACATCATGAGTATCAAATCCCAAAATACAAAAGATACATGAGCAATAATTGCTCAAAACACAACTAAAGCCTTATTTTATATAATCTAACTTCAAATACAAAAATATGCATAATTGGAGTGATGCCTTGATTCTTTTTTACTCTTTCTCTTGCTCATCACCTGGAGATAGGAAAGAAGGGAGGTGAGCTTAAAAGCTTGTGGGTAATAACTGGTAATAAGCAAAACTATTGAAAACGTTTATGATTATAGCAAAATCTCATGAAAATTCATAAAACATATATTTCTCAACTTGTCAAACCAATTCAAAACTCACATATGTCAAGCATTCTTCAAACTTGTCAACACATGTAAACATATAAGCACATCATAATGGTTTGGGCAGATCCATAAATATGACAAACTACACATTTTCACATAATGATCTTGTATAGTCGTAAACTTGACGGAGTTCGTGAAGGAGCTCCGTGCCACTAGCGGACAGGCAAAAGAAGCCTTTAACTTGGTCAACATGCACGTGACTCTCTTAAATGGACTACACCAAACCCATATAACATGTAATTCATGAGCTGAAAACAGTTTACCTATATGACACATTTTTGGAAACTTGATTTCATAAACTTGTTATTCTTTCAAAAAACATTTCCATCATTCAACTTATCAACAAATAACACAATTCATATACAAACATGTAGCATATTCTTACAGCATTTAAAAGGCAATAAATGCACATGAATAGGTCGGTTGAAAATCATTTATTTTTATTTCTTGAAAGAAACATTAATGGCTCATTACTTAATTATAAAAGTGGAACCCACCTTGAACTTCCTTGTTTATAACTTGCTCAAATGTACCTCTCTTCTTGCTCCTCTTGCCTCTCTTGATTTTCTTCAACATTGACAAAAATTCCAAATCAATAGGCATTCTAATTGAGAAACCCACAACGTACATTCACTAAGATTGATCCTAGGATACTTAAACACATGCATTTCATAAGCTTTTTGAACAAAAATCCTTTCAAAAATCCAAAGATTAAACATAAATTTACCTTGAATCTTCACCAAACAATTTGTTTCTTGGATCTAATGGAAGCTCTAATCTTCCTCTTTCTTTTTCCCTTCTTGAGAAACTTCAAAATTACTCTTTAGAACTAAGAAAAATTGAAACGTAGTTGACTTCCCTTCTTTTTTCTTCTCTCTCTCTTTTTCGTGCTTCTCTCTTCTCTCTTTTCTCATTCACATTTTTTGTTCTTCAAAATGCAAGGCACAATTCTTCTTCCCTTTTATACCTTAATGAGCCTAAAATGTCTACTTTATCCCTTCACTTAAAGCCTTATATCTTTTAAGCTTAAGTGACTTGCCAATTTTGCCCTTGATACCATCTTACTAGCTTAATTCAATTAACCCATGTCATATAATCTTACTCACATTAACATGCTAATTAACTCTATAAAATAAAATAATTAATCTATCAAGACCTCAAAATTTATTTAAATCATGCTTAATAAATAAAAAATTTTGGGGGCCAACAAGTTGGGTGTCCTGATGATCATCACTCTACATCTAGTTATTTCATTTTCTTTGGCACCTCTTTAATTTCTTGGAGTTCTAATAAACAATCTAATGTGGCCAGATCTAACATTGAAGTAGAATACACGAGCACTGCTCTACCTGCCAATGAGCTATGTTGGCCTAATTCTCTACTTGGTAAACTTGGATTCTCTGGTATTAAACCAATTTTATACTATGACAACTTCGATGCTACCTTTCTTGCTACAATCCTATCTCTAATGCTCAAACCAAACATATTGAAATTGATATATATTTTTATAATAATTTGGTTTGAAAGAAATTTTTGTTCATCTTTCATACATTAACTTTTCACCAACTTGCTAAAATTCTCACCAAATCATTGCGTACTATTACTTTTTTTTTCCTGTTATGTCACAAGCACAATGTTTGTCTAAACATTAGCTTGCGGTGGTTAATAAGAGAACAACTTCTAAATCTTTTCTATTGTAATTACATTAGATAAACTCCTCCTTGTACTAAATCATCTTAGTTTAGATAATATCATATATAATCTAATCATTTAGTTTAGTTTGAATCAATCAAAAATTGATTTATCTTATCTTAAATTGTGTATAAATATAGTGAACGGTTATTGATATATGCTTAATTGTTGATATATTTAACTATTTTCACTTAGCGATTAATGGTACAAAAATGTTTAAGATACTCATTTTAAGTTATATTTGATTTTAGGTACAATTTTATATGCAAAGAAATTAAAGTGAGTTAAAAACATTACATTTGGTCCATTTTCTTGAAGATCTATTTTTGCTTGTCCTTATGGAGGAGGAAGAATAAAAAATAATTAAAGAGAAAAGCAAACCCAGCCAAAACGCAACGTTGAACAATTAAAGGAGCATATCAAGAGAAAGCAAAAATTAATTGAAGAGAAAGCAGCAACAGGACAATTAAGGCCAACGTAACAGATAAATCAAGCTACAAGGGACCCTTATTCACACTACTGTGGAGATTAGAGATAAATCAGGTAAATCAACGTGGCAGTCCAAGAGAGGAGGATTTTAAAGCTTCACGCATTGGAGAACAAAGAGGACGGAAATGAACAAGGGACGCTATCAAAGGAATAGCGCATAAGGTTGGGCACGCACAAAGTAGAGGCAACAGGTGGAGAATGAAATCAAATCAGCAATAGGTGGCGTTGTTGGAGTGGACAACAAATAGCTGGAAAAATCAACGGACAAGCAGAACAACACGCAAAGGGTGGAGAGAGGACAAGAAAAGCAAATTAATTTCACGCAAAAAGCAGAGGAGAAAATAAATACAAGGGCAGCCGCATGGAACAGGTGGCACAAATCACGCAAGAGGAGCTGAAGGCATGAAAGTAGGTGACGGCAGAGAGGATTTCATTGCCTAATCAATTAAAAATTAACAGCAATAAATCAAGTGGGAAAGCCTCTGACAACGTAAGTCACGCAACAATGAATTGAGGGCAACAAATTAAATCAAGAGAAGACACGTAAGTGACCTAAGGGGGGCTGGCGTTGAATTAAAAGGTGGGCTCTAAATTAATACAAAATAACGCACAGTGGAGAAGAGATGAGGAGTGTGGAGGCAGTGCTGAAAAGGAGGGCTCTTGATTGATAAAAAAACAAATGATACACGGTAAACAAGGGAGGTTTTGGGAGGTGTGAAAACAAATAGGAACAACAATCAAGAGTGAGGCGGCGGCTGAGTGGAGAAGGAAAGTCACACGCGCACAGTAGAAGCAATATAAATAAAGCAACAGAGAAGGAATTAAAGAGGATAGTGTTGGCTATCAAGTGAGGGCTACTTTGAATGGATAGGAGAGGCGCGAGCAGAAATAAATCAACAGAAGCCAAGAGAGTAGCGTGAATCAAATATTGGAGGTTGTCGTAGATAGAAAAGAAGAGAAGGATGCCCACGACAGTCCCAACATCAGTGATAGTTGGAATAGATAGGGAAATCATGATGTTGGGTAACTAAATTTTATTTCTTGGTTTACAGAATCCTAGTTATTGAACTTTGCATGTTGTGAGATTTTGTTCTTTATTTCAATCAATTTATTAGTCAAGTATCAATT
>JAOTAZ010000219.1:14807291-14818547 GCA_025629785.1 Erythroxylum oxycarpum
GGGCTGAACAAAACGCGCTGAAGACGATTGTCTTTAGGGCATTACTCTAACAATCTTACAGTACTGTACAAACAACACAAGTCGAGTTATCGCATAAACAAGTCGACTTATTTGTTTCGTAGAGGCATAAGTCGAGTTATATCACATACAAGTCGACTTATCTGTACTGTAAACGCGTAAGTCGAGTTACAGAAGTGCACAAGTCGACTTACACTAACAATAACAGTTGGCATCTACTATATATTCTGCTTCAGTTGTTGAAGCGATGTGCAATTTTGTTTCTTGCAAGACCAAGAAACTAGACATCCTCCAAGAAATTGACAGTGACCATCTGTACTTTTTCTATCAACTTTATCACCTACATAATCTGCATCACAATAGCCAACTATATTAAAAGAACCAGTTTTCGAATACCATAATCCAAAATCCATAGTTCAAAAAAGATAATGAAAGATCCTCTTAACTGCTTGTAGGTGGCTTCCTTTTGTATTTGATTCAAAGCGTCCGCAAAGACACACACTAAGCATAATATCTGTTCTTGAGCTTGTAAAGTATAAAAGTGATCCAATCATTTCTCTATATTTTGTTTCATCCGTAGTCTTGTCTTCTTCATCTTTATCATGTTTAATTCTAATATACATAGGAGTACGCATCAGTTTGACATTCTCAAAATGATATTTCTTGATGAGTTCTTTTGTGTATTTGTCTTTACTGATGAAGATTCCTTTTTTCTGTTTACCTAATTTGCATCCCAAGAAAGAAAGATAGTTCTCCCTTCACACTCATTTTAAACTCCTCTTGTATTAAGGTTGAGAATTATTCACAGAATGATGGATTAGTAGCACCAAATATTATGTCATCAACATCTATTTGCACTATGATTTAATCATTCTTCTTTTTCTTAATAAATAAGGTTTTATCTACCTTTATTCTTTCAAAATTATTTTCAAGCAGAAAGTTACTTAACCTCTCATACCATGCTCGAGGAGGCTGCTTTAGACCATACAGAGCTTTAATTAAATTCATCATGTAATCAGGATGGTTTTTACATTGAAAACCTGGAGGTTACTTAACAAACACTTCTTCGTTAATATATCCATTTAAGAAGGCACTTTTGACATTCATTTGGAATAATTTGAAATTTCTATGACATGCAAAAGCAAGTAAAATTCTAATTGATTCTAATCTAGCAACAGATGCATAAGTCTCATCAAAGTCAGTACATTTCTGTTGATTATAACCTTGAGCTACAAATCTAGCTTTATTTCTTACCACCTTATCATTTTTGTTAAGTTTGTTTCGAAATATATAGCGAGTTCCAATGACAGACTTGTTTTATGGGCAAGGAAATAGATTCCAAACTTTGTTTTTGTCAAACTGATTTAGTTTGTCTTTCATAGCTAAAACCCAGTTTTCATCAGCAAGAGCCTCTTCAACAATCCTTGGTTCTAATTGTGAGATGAGGGCAACATAATTGTTTTTAAACGATGATCTGGTTCTTAAACTTTCAGAAGGGTCTCCCTGAATGTATTGATGTGTATCTAGACCTCTTCATTCTTTTGGTATTCTTTGTTGCATCGGCTCCTGCTAAGATGTTCTTGGAGAAGAAGCCTGCTCTATCGTAGCTTCAGAAGGACCTTCTTGATCTTGTGATTCCGAAGGTACTATAGAAGTAGTTCATATTTTTGTGGACTAAAGGATGCCCTTCATCATCTGAATCAGTTTTTGTTGTCGAGGGTAGTGCTTCATCAAACACCACATGTATTGATTCTTCTACCCTCTTTGTTCTTTTATTATAAACTCTAAATCCTTTGCTAAGAATGCTATAACCTAGAAAAAATATATTCATCTAATTTCACATTAAATTTTCCAATATTTTCTTTTTCATTATTTAATATGAACCGCTTGCAACCAAATGCTCGAAAGTAAGCAACATTCAGTTTTTTTCCTTTCCACGACTCATAGGGGGTCTTTTTGAGAATAGGTCTTACAAAGTCACTTGTTAAGTATGTAACAAGCAGTAGATACAACTTCTGCCTAGTAACTATGAGGAAGATCACTTTCATACAACATTATCCTGGCCATATCAATAAGAGTCATGTTCTTTTTCTAGTCAACTTTATTTTACTGAAGAGTCCTTGGGCATGAAAAATTACGAGTTATACCACATTCATTACAAAAATCTTCAAATTTTCTGTTATCGAATTCTCCTCCATGATCACTCTGTATTGATGTAATGCAGTATCCTTTCTCAATTTTAATTTTTCTGTAAATTTTTCAAAAACTTAAAAATTTTCATCCTTATTTGATAGAAAATAAACCCATGTAAATCTAAAATAATCATTTACTATAACAAAACCATAGTGTTTACCACTAAAGCTTTGAGTCCTAATAGGACCAAATAAATCCATATATACTAGTTCAAACGGTTGGTTGGTAGAAACAATATTTTTAGGAGAAAAGTTATTTCTGATTTGTTTTCCTTTTAAACAATCTTCGCAAACATGATTATTTTCAAACTTCAAGTTTGGTAGTCCTCTTACTAAATCATTTTTGGATAATTTTAATAAAATGCTCATACTAGCATGTCCAAATCTTCTACACTAGATAAATGAATCATTTTCTAATGAAACAAAGAACTTAACATTTTTCGAAGACATGTCTTTCAATTGAGCACAATGTATATTTTGATTTCTAGGTTTCACAATGGAATGCACAGAAAGTGTCTCTATAGCCCTTATCGCATAATTGACCTACACTTAACAAGTTATGTCTCAATCCATCAATATAAAGAATGTTATCAATAAAAGAAAAATCAGAGTCACCAATTTTACCAATTCCAAAGACTTTTGCCTTCTTTTTGTTAGCAAAGACAACATTACCTCCATCTTTCCTTTCAATATAGTTAAAATGTGATATTTCACCTATCATGTATCTCGAAAAACCACTATCAACTATCCATTGATATTCTCTAGTCTCTATTTTGAAGCATATCTGCAGAATTATTATCTTATGTTAGGTACCCAAATTTTTCTAGGTCCTTCCAAGTTAGTAGTTTGAACTTTTGGTCTTCAAGCATACATTTGAGATAATTTCTTCATTCTCTGAAAGTTACAGGAATGACTAATATGACCATGTCTACCACAGTAAGAGTACAAAACAGATGAATGAGAGTTACTTTAATTTTTGTCATTTATCAGGTTCCTACTATTTTGGCTATAGCTACCGCAGAATTTAACAAAAAAGTTATTATACAACCTAATATTATTGTTTTCATTATATCATATTCTAGTCTTATCAAAAACACCTTTACCATTCCTAAGTAATGCATCAGGATTATTCCTTCCATCAACAAAATTTGTAAGATATTTTTCTAGCCACTTTCTCTTTCTCAAGTTTTAGGGCATCAACTTTTTCTTCTAATCATTTTATCTTATCATAAACGTTCTCAAACAATGCATTCTCTAACTGACTTACTTTTTCTTCCAAAAAAATTTTTTCAGAAACTTTTTGTTTATTATTATTTTCAAGAGAAATATTTTTAGACAACAAATTTGTATTCGTAAATTCTAATAATTTAATCTTATTCTTTAAGGAAGCATCAATATTCTTGGACTTCTCAACCTTTTTTAAATAATGCACTATTAATTTTTTATACTAATGATATAGTTCATGATATGCATCTCTTAATTCATCTATTTCAATATCAGAGTTAGAATAATATACCTCATCGTCTCCTGATTTAGCCATAAAACAAATGTTGCTGACTTCTTCAAGCTCTTCTTCTTCAAAGTTTTCAAAATCCTCATCTGGCCAAGTTCCAATCATAGCTTGCTTTCTGGGTTTTCTAGTCTCTGTTTTGTCCTTTTGAAGAAGAGGGCATTTTGTTCTTATATGTCCAGGCTTCTTGCAGCTTAATAACATATGATTTGATTATTTTGTGTATTGATACTACTACTGTTGCCTTTTGATAGGAACCTATTATTTCCAGTTTTCTTGTTTCCTTTTTTTCATTAACTTCTTTTTGTAGAAGTGACTACGAAATTAAATTCATCATCTCCATCTATTTGTAACTCAGTGTTGCTTTCATCATCGTTTGATGGATTTGATTCATCAACTGCTTTTAGTGTCACTCCTCTTTTGTATGAGGATCCTTCATCTCACCTAAGCTCGACTTCATGGATCATCAAATTTCCTCTTAACCAGTCGAGTGAAATAGTGTCGAGATCCTGCAATTTCTAAATATGTCACCTTAGGTCTCCATTGCTTTGGTAGTGACCTTAGAGTTTTTGTTACAAGCTCATCATTGGGATATATCTTTCCCAAGTTCTGTAAGGTTATGATGACATTATTGAAACGTTCGTAGAATTCATCTATGGTTTGTTTATGTTTTATACAAATAGTTTCGTATTGATGCACTAAAAGACTTATTCTATGTTTCTTTACCTCATTTGTTCCTTCAAAAGTAATTTGAAGTTTGTCTCACATTTCCTTTGCTATAGAACAGTACGATATCTTTTCATACTCTTTTGGAATTGTGCACAAATAAGATAATTTTTGCTTTGGCATTCAACTGTGCATTTCTTTTATTAGCATCAGTCCACACTTCTACGTCGTCAGTAGCAAGAGGTGTAGCTCCAACTTTGATAGCTTGCTAAATTTTGATATCTATATATTGAAGATAAATAGTCATTCTCTCTTTTCAATAGGAATAGTTGTTTTCATTAAAATAAGAAGGCTTTGAGATGGATTGTCCTTCGAGGTTTCTCAAATTATTTATCGTGATCTATCATATGTTGTAAAGCACAATAAATGTGAAACCTTGCTCTAATACCCAAATGATAAAACAAACACACGCAAGATGAGGGTGAATTATGTGTGACTTAAAAAAAATGTGCAAGTTACTATCAATTCATATAAAAGATAAGAACATGCTATTTCAACTAAAAGGTTTGTAAATAAAAGGAGACTATTAAAGTTTAAAACAAAAGGAGCCTGTCAACTTTCAAAACGAAAGGATCCTGTTAACTTTCAAGTTAAAAGGAGCCTGTTAACTTCCAAACAAAAGGAGCCTGTTAGCTTTCAAAATGAAAGGAGCCTTTTAACGAAAGGAGCCTATAAAAAATTAAAACATAAGAAACCTCTTGCAATATTAAATCATAATGAGCCCATTTTAAAAGTGAAGGAGCCTCTTCCAAATTTAAACACAAACACTATAATGTGAAAATTTAAAATTAAGAGAGAGAGTGACGCAGTCGATTTATAATAGTTTGGCTTATAAAGCTTACGTCCAGTCCCCAAGTATCTAACTTGAGTATTTCACTATAAAAACTCCAAGTAGTAAATTTTGACAAGCCTCTCTTAGCTCAAAAGTACATATTTTCGAATGTTCTTCAACCTTCCACACTCGTAGTGTTTAACAAGCCTCTATAAGCTCTCAACAATAATGTATATAAAGTTTGCTTAACAAAAGCTTCAAGGAATAACAATCTATCTCAAAAGAGTGTTTTCACTTTCTAAGGCACAAAGAGTTTGATAAAGATATGACTTTCGAAAATATTGATGCTGCTGAACTATTTGAAAAATCTGACTTATTCACAAATGCAGTGGCTCATCCTTAAATAGACATTGTCTTCAACTAGTTGTTGCTCCATTTATATTCTGAGTTGATTTCGAGTCTAAAAGATCTTCAACATCATCTTTACTATAATATTCTAGTACCCAAATGTCAAGAAATAATTTTGACAAGTTCTCAGAGCTGATTGTCAAATTATGTGGTTGGTAAGATCCTTTTGGATATTATGGAGTCATTTCTAATAAGGTAAGTTCATTAAGAGGGATCTTGTAAGAAAGAAAACATTCTTTTACAAAACTATATTATTACCTATTCGAATAAATGGAAATAATCCAAATTTGAAATTTGAAATATCATAAAGTTATCATCAAAATCATTATTATAAAACCTTGAACTAACAATAAGTCAGCAGGTCAAGAATTATAGGTCAATATATTGAGAATTAACTAAGTAACTAAAAACAAATTTCAACTTTCAACATACTTTTTATATAAATTATTAAGGTAAATTAGTTAAAGCAATCTCTAGGAGTGGGTGATGCTAAAATAGTATAAAGACACCTAGGCTATTGGTCATATATCATTAAGAACAAATAAGGGAGAAACAATTCAAATTGCAAGGTCCAAAAATGATTACATCAAGAAAACTGAAAACAACATCCTTTAATTGGATTGGAGGTTCCTATGACACAAAATCAAAGGCAAAGGAAGCATAATGAAATAAAACATGAAACTAACTAAATTTTTTTTTTAAGTTTAGATTATGGAATCAGAGCTTAAATGTGTTATTGCTTTTTATATCATTTTCTTACTTGCTCTTTAGGAGAATAAATGTGCAGTAAATTCTGACCATAACTGCAAACTAGAACCCTAATAGAAGATTATTTTAGATTTGTGCTTTACTTGCACGGTACAAGTTTTTACGTTGCTAAAGATAATATTTTAAGAATATAACGCCAATGAATTATAAGCTAATTGAAAATTTTTTGTTGTCTTTAAGTCCATCAACATGATTGAATCCTTGGGAATTTGAATTGATTTGCCTTCTGAGATTCAAAAGCTTTTAATAGTGCATTTTAGTAATTGGTGCAATCAAATAGATAGTTAAGCAATTGAGTATGCAAGGTGACTAACTATATATGAGAATTACATCCTTAGAGGTGGTTGGAAAAGACTAGGTGAGAATCTCCTTAGTTGGAGTTGTAATAATTTCTTAAGACTAAGTGAAAAAAATATGCATGAGTATGGATTATACAAGTGAAGAATTTATAAGTTCACAAAGTTTCATTTTGTAAGTTTTTGGTGAATTGTTAATAATTTTATTCAGATTCCATAATTATCCTATAAGGATCTTAATTTGGTTTGAAACATGATTCAACACAATATATATCTTTGTGGATTGATTGGAATAATATTGTCTAACTTAATTGTAAAAAATTACATCATTGTTATCAATTGTATTAAACATTTAAATTTTTTCAAAACATTAATAAATTGATTGACAAAAAGTAACTTATATAATTAGCGGTCCATTCGTTAATATTAATTTAGTAAAATGATTTGTATTAATTTTTTAACCTATTAAGGATTTTTGACACTTAATATATACTTTAAATTTAAAAATGGGAAGTGGAGAAGCAAGCTCTTGCTATCTGATGTGAGGAATTAGACCATATCTCCATATTACACCATAATAAACAAGACAAGGAACATCATGTTCTTGTTGGATCAAACACAATGCTATGAATTGAATATGTTACATGTTAACAATCATGGAGCATATGGGGTGTTGGTTCAACAAGTTAAGGTCAAACGATAAGTTGAAATCAACCAGAAAGAAGGAAGCCAATGATGATGGGAAGGAGGGCCAAAAACATAAGTAAGAGAGTGCCATCAAATGTAACAAAACAGAGGGTTGGAGATGGGCACATGCAAGCTGTTTGATGAAATGCTCGTAAGAGATGTGTGTTTACAGTTTTAACTTGATGCACATAAGTAAACCCTATGCATACAAAATCAATAAAAACAGACAAAGCACCACGAAACACTTAATACAAAAATGAACAGCCAACAACAGGGAAAAACATACCTAGCTTATAAAATTTCAAACCATATTTTAAACCCCATGATGACCAGCCTTGAAAGAACCAAGAAAATGGTGCATGTAGAAAATGGTGCTTTTCAAATGATGATATTGAATAGAGGAGATGTAGAGGATGAAGATGATATAGTTACTTTGAAATAAAATAGGTCATAGGTATAGTTTATAGATATGGGTTATAGAAGATAAGTTATGAGTCGAGTGTATTAAGCTACGTTGATTCTTACTTGGTCATTAATTTTTCACATAAAACTTACATATTATAGATAAAAATGATTTTGTTAGCTAAATTAGTAAAATATTAACATAACTAATATTTTAAACTGAGAATTTAAGTTAAAGCTTTAAAATTTTTGGCACAAATTATAAAAACTTCAAAATAGTTAATACTTTAAAGTTTGTTATTCATATTAGCGCTTTAAAATCTGCTGTTAGTAGTTTTTTTTAATGAAATGAAAAGAAAACAATGAGATTATTACATGACTAGTCTAGGGAAACACGACATATCCTTTAAAAGGATTGAGAGGCACCTTATAGTTGTAGTATCAAAAGTGGTGATCCCTAACTCAAAATGTTCTGCAAGGCCAACAAGTCAGTCGACACACTGGTTACCCTCCCTTTAAATGTGATGAGGTAAAACTACCCAATTTCGAGTAAACAACTCATTGATACCCATGACTAGGGGATTAAGAGACATTGTTCGTTTATAAGAGGAGGATAGGATATTAATCACCGCTAGAGAATCCACTTCTAATTCAATCTGACGATAACCCAGGTTCTAAACAAGCTTGAGCCCGAAAAAAACTCCCCAAATTTCAATAGAGGAACACCAGCTAAGATTCTGCATGAAACCTCCAAGTCAAGCACCTGAACTATCACGAATAAGGCCACCTGTTGTGGCTGAAAAGGATGATCTTTTCCACACTCCATCTGTATTTAATCTTACTGATTGATCCAAGTTTATCTTACATATTGGCTGCATTTTTATAAGTGTTAATGAACTTTTTGACTCCTAATTGATGATTTTTTGTGCTTAAATTGATTCCATATGATTAGCTCATATGAATTGCAAAATTGTTGTGAATTGATCTTAATTGCATTATAATTTCCCCAAGGACAATTGATGCTGCAAATTGTGATTTAATTGTGGGAACACAAAGGAGCCAACCAAGAAGTCAACAGGTCTTGAGCTATCACACGTCGCGGTGCATCAACAGATCAAATCACAAGTCGCGATGTAAACATCAACACGGCGCGAACACGTCGTGGCGAGCTAGTCAAGTCCACTTGCCGCGACGTCCATCAAATTACACGTCGCGGCGAGCCAATTAAGGTTACACGTCGTGACGAGAATTAATTCACATGTTGTGACGTCCAGTCGGATACCGGAATCATAAATAGAAATTATGTCACTGTTCTGACCCGAACCTCCTTAATTTTTTAAATATTTACCGAATTAGGTCATTCGAGGTGGCTGGACCATCATCGAGACACCGTCACAGAAAACAGCGTACCATTATCTTCATCATCTTCTCCACAACCAAACACATCTCACAGACACCAGACTCACATTCGGCAGCCGCCAGTGATGATTCCATATCATCGCCTACATCACCGATCATCATCGACACCACACCATCCTTCCCGTCAGTCGCTGGAGTCATGCTTAGCACCGGAGTTCCATTAGCAATGATGGACATCGCCGGAGTTATGCATAGCTAGGTTTCTGAACCTTTTGAAGATGTAGCACCGTCTTAAGTTCACCGAGGGCTTCAAAGGGGAGTATCATTTATTGTCTGAAAGTTTAGTTATGTTATTGTATGGTTATGGTCGCAGATTACAGTAGTATGATTAGATTAGCATGATTAGGGTTTAATCATGTGTTGAACAATATTTTGTGACTTGGATACTGTTTATGTTGAATTTTGTGCTTGAATATATGAGGTCTCATATATGTCATTGGTGATTGCATTACTGATTTTTATCTGCATGGTTGTGTTTCATATAATCGATTGTGTTTAATCCATTGACCAATTGTATAAACGTATCCATTTTGCACACTAAGGTTTTTTAACAAGGTTTTAATTAAATGGTCGTTTAATTGATTCCTTGGACTTAAGGGGTACCTTAAGGTTAATTTTTTGGAAACTTAGTAGATTCTATCCCCTGAAATTTATTTCGAACCGTGATAGCCTAAGCACATTTTCAAGAGGATTCTCTATCATTTGATTTATCTTTAAGTTTTAGTTAATTTCAAACTTCTCAAAAATCCAAAAAGATATTTTTACAATTTTCTTTAGTTGTTTTCCTTAATTTTGATCAATACAAATCAAAACCCCCCTTTTTACTTGCTTAAATTGCATGTTTTTGACTTTAGCCTAGCTTTAAATCTATTTTCGTCGGTTCCAAAAAGTAAGACGACCCGAGGTTCAGCTTATACTGCAATCTTAGAATTAATTGTTTTTGACCGGTTTCCAAGCATCAATCCTAGATCGAACGACGAGCCGCGATCAACCACCCAAACTTCAATCTTAGAATTAATTGTTTTTTGACCAGTTTCCAAGGATCAATCCTAGATCGAACGACGAGCCGCGATCAACAGCCCAAACTTCTACTCTTCACTATTCATAGATGAGACAATTTATATTTTGGGTCCAATGCACTGTTCATGTCTCACCTCTCTCTCCACGCCTACTGTTCTACTTCTTCAAAGTCCCTCGCAGCTTGCTCTTTTGTTTTAAACACGGACTCCCACGCAAGCTTGTTGTTCAAGCCATAACCACAAGTCGTCCGTAGCCCCTAAGCCTCAACTCTTCTATGTTGCTTCTCTGCCTCACTGTAGCGCTGATTGGACAATTAAAAATGGGGTGGGTTTTTATTCACACAGCTATTCGCGCTTGCAGCTTAACATCACCCTCTCGGCCAAACGTTTGTGTTTTAAAATACCTCTCCCTTATGCCTTGAAATGCAGGCGTATGCGTTGTGTTCAACGCAAGACGCAGTCCACTGCGTTTCATGCATATTGCACTGTCATTTCTTTGACTTTTTTTTTAGCTGCTTGCATTAAAATTTTTCTTCTTCTTTGTCTTCTATTTTTTTCTTTTACTTTTCTTTGTCTCACTCTATGAAGATAAGAGAGTATTGATCTTCGAAAAATAGCTCAAATGGAGTACTTTCGACTTACTTTAATTTCTTTGCTTCCAAATTATACCTAAAATCATGTATGAATTAAAGTGAATATCTTAAGCTTTTTTGTATCATTAATCGCTAAGTGTAAGTAATTAAATATATCAATAATTAAACACGTATCAATTTCCCCCACACTTAGCTTTTGTCCGTTCTCGGGCAAAACATTAAAATTAAGCTCATTAACCCAAAACATCAACTCAATTTTCATATTTTTCCAAGACTATATAATCATAAACAAAGATAAATGACTTTCAAAAATCATAACAAGAAATCAACATTCCAAGGTTTTACTCATGATCAATCATCATTTATCATCTTCAAAAACTGAGCAATCTAATGGTAGACTCAGAAAATGTGTTTAACTAAAATATATCTACAGGTACACTCAACAC
>JAOTAZ010000219.1:14838779-14852107 GCA_025629785.1 Erythroxylum oxycarpum
AAACAGTAAACTAGTAAAGTATGCAGTACAACCGTATAATATACCAATATAGACTATTTTGCAATTTTTAAAAATTTTAAGGACTATTTCATAAATTTAAAAAAATTTCCGAAACGATACCCGGTACCGACCGGTACCAGTACAGTTTTGTTTCAAAACTTATTATGATACTGAGCCTGGTACGGTATTTATAACTTTGTGTACGACTACATTTCTGTTAGTAGCATAATTCTTGCAATAATTTCTGAAACCATTGCTTTGATTAGCAATTGTTGTCATCCAATACAAAGGAAATTGTCCTTTCTCAATACAAAATTTCGAGTAGTCCTGGTCTGGTAGACATGCCTCTTGACTTGTGAGGTTAAAAATGGAAACGTAATTATTCAAAAAAGAAAATCAAAAGACTTCAATTATCCCTCTTTCTGTATTCCAAGTTGCAGCTTGGAAAATGAATTCAAATAATGAACGAAATAAACCTTTACTAAAATCATCCAAGTGGACTTTCAGTTGCAGAAGCAGACATAATTTTGCCAAAATCACCGAACTCTTAAGCAGGTTTTACCCTCTGCTTTTCCTCTCTTAACCAGACCAGTGGAGGATAGCGAAATTGAGGCTTGTGTTTTTAAAATGAATGGCAAGAAAGCTCCTGGGCCTGATGGGTTTAATGGTTACTTTTACCAATAAGCTTGGCCTACTATTGGTGTTTTTGTCAAAGAAGCCATCCATGAGTTCTTTAGGACTGGAATTTTGCTGAAAGAGATTAATCGAACCTTCCTATGCTTGATTCCGAAAGGAGCGACTCCAACCACCTTTGCCGACTATCGTCCCATCTCGTGTACCAATTTTCTTTACAAAATTATCTCTAAAATCCTTGCTACCAGATTGAAGTAAGCTATGGCTCCATTAATCAGTGCCAACCAAAGTGCTTTCTTGTCGGATCGTTACATTGGGCACGACTTTCTTATTGTTCAAGAGCTTCTGAAAGGGTATTCTACTTCTTCGAGCCCACCTAACTGCACCTTGAAGATTGATTTTTATAAAGCCTTTGATAGTATTTATTGGTGCTTCTTGCACGCCATGTTGGAGGCCTTTGGCTTTCCGATTCAATTTACTCGGTGGATCGTGGAATGTATTACTTCGGCATCGTTTTCGGTCTTGATTAATGGTGCCCTTACTCAGACTTTTAAAGCAGCTAAGGGCATTCGCCAGGACGATCCTTTTTCTTTCTTCTAGTCATAGAAACCCTTAATGCTTTTATTGGGAACACAACTCTTTCTAATCCCAGATTCAAGTATCATTTCAAGTGTAAGACACTTGGTATCACTAACTTATGTTTTGCAGATGACCTCCTCTTATTTTGCAAGGCAGATTTGGAGTCTATTCGGACTTTTATGCATGCCCTTAGTCTCTTCAAACATCACTCTGGACTGCAGATCAATTTGCTTAAAAGTCATTTTATTTTGTCAAAGGGTGCGCGGCGGCTATGGCTCCCTCGATTTCTACTGCCACGGGTATGATTTTGAAAGATCCCCCACTTCTTTATCTTAAACTTCCGGTGTCTACTAAAAGGCTCTCCTATGTTGATTGTTGTCCACTCCTAGAGAAGATTCAGCGGAGGATTAAATCTTGGGTTAACAAGTCTCTGTCTTATGCGGGTAAATTTCAGCTTATTAAATCCGTCCTTAATTCCTTGCATGTCCACTGGAGCTCCCATATTTTCTTATCGCAAGGCATCATCAAAAAAATTGAAAGGCTTCTTAGGATCTTCTTATGGAGTCATTTTAATGGCACTCGCGAAGCCTCCAAAGTGAAATGGTCTGATCTTTACTATCCTAAGGCGAAAGGCGGATTGAATATTCTTTCTATTAAAACTTCTAATTGCTCCTTGATTCTCAAACGCCTTTGGTGGATCCTAGAGGATAAGAAAACCTTGTGGATCCAATGGTTGCACGCTTATTTTCTGAAAAGACATTCTATATGGGCGCTTCAGCCAAAAGTCAGTCCCTCTTTTTTCCTCAACCAGCTCTTGAAGTTAAGAGACGAAATTTGCTTAGAGACTTCTTGTGTTATCAAAGATGGACGTCGAGTCTCTCTTTGGTTTGACAATTGAGATAGTCGTGGTCCTTTAATTTTTCAGATAACTCCTTCCAGAACTTCTCCACTGTTCCCTCTCAAAACACGTATGATTTTATTTATTGATGGGAACTCGTGGAAATTCCCACGAATTCTACGTCACCTTCAACCTAGTTATTCTCCAACTCCTCGAGAATTTGACACTTTCTTTTGGAAGGGAACTCCAATGCATAAGTTGACTAATCGCTTCATTTGCAACAATTTATGTCATCGCCGACCCCCTATTCCTTGGGCACCCACAGTTTGGAGCAATCTTTTCATGCCCCGAATCTCTTTCATTTTCTGGTTAGCTATTTAAAATAAACTTTCGACTGCTAACCGTATCCCTTATGTGCACATGGATCCTTCTTGCCCGATGTGTTCCCTTTAAATGAAATCTTGTTCTCATCTTTTTTTCGAGTGCTCATTTAACTATTCTATTTGAAGAGCTGTTTGTAACTTATGTTACTGGACGAATCCTGGGCCCAAAATTATGGCTATCACTAGTTATTTGTCTTTTCCTGCAAATTCCAACAAATCTATCCAACTTATTGTTTTAGAGGTTTATTTATATTTGCTTTAGCGAGAACGAAACTCTCGACACTTCCAAAATACCTCTTCTACAAAAGAGAGATTAATTTGCTTAATTATGTCTAACGTTTAGACGATAGTTTTGACCAAGAAAAATCCCTGTAACTCTAATGTTTGTCATGCCTTACAACTATAGTTGATAGATAGAGGCTCTGTTTAGGCTCTTTTTGCTGTAGTAGCTGATTTCTTTATTATTAGCTCTCTTTTTGTGTTGTATATAACAGGTTTTCCCTTTTGATGACCTTGTAAATTTCTTCTTCATTTATACTAATTTCATTTTTCAAAAACAAAAAAGGGAATGCCTGCAACCATGAATCACTTTTCATAGTTCATACATATCAGATCTCATATACTATAAGCCCTACACAAAATTATTGCACTATATTCTATGTAGCTTACATGGTTAAAGAGAAATTACTGAAAGAAAAAAAGAATTCTTCATATATAAAGGGTAGAAAGAATCACGAGGAGTGAGTAGAAAAGAATCATGAGAAAAGCTTTCCTACTATAAGTTGCAGTAGGAAGGGTTGGTTTCGCAAATAGTCTTCTCATGAATTATCCGAGCCTGCTATACATAATAGTTTGCAGAGAGACGCTTTTCTTTCTGTCTCCAACACCTGAGTTGGAGGTTTTAATCACCATACATCACGCAAGTATCTGCCATTCATTTGAAGGTTCTTTACCATGCTCTCAGCCTTGGAGCTGTCCATAGATCCCTGAACCCGAAAGTATAATGCACCCAGTTAATGACACAGAATGTGTTGAAAACCAAGGCTTGAATAGTAAGTGAATTTCACTGATATGCCTACCTTTTCTTTTTATTTTTGCAGGTCTAAAGATATTGCGGATTAACATTCTTTTTTCTGGTAAAGTGTGCATTAACATTTTCATCACCTTTAATTTATAATGAGCAGATGGAAAACTGGAACCCTCAGCAATACATACCTGCTCCTGTAAAATAGTATGTAGAGTCCTATGGACATCTCTGGCCATGCCCTTGGCATCGCCACAGACATATATGTATCCTCCCAGTGAAATCATGCTCCAGATATCCGAGGCCTAGACAAGAGGAAGATATGTGCTTATTGCTTCAATTACTTCATAAATCTAAAGCAAGTTCGAGTATGAATTTGTATTCCTTATTCAGGTGATAGCTGAAACAGAGTCACTACCTTCTCCATCATTTTGTGCTGAACGTATTGCTTAGTAGGTCCCTCGCGTGAGAAGGCAACAACAAGCTCAGAAAGTGCACCCCTTTCAACGAAGTTGTTGAGCTCATCTTCATAAATATAATCCTGTCAAAAGATCAACTTTGTTAAATTTAATTACTGAAATTAAGCACAAACGCAAGCCACATCCACCTAGTTAATGAACATTCTTGAAATCAATCAGGACTTACCATTTTACGGTTCCTGCAACCAAAGAACAATAAAGCAGATCCTAGTTCCACACCATCTTCTTTTAGGTCCAATCTCTCCTACAAAAGCAAATACATAAAGAGACCTGATAAGATCACATAGTTCAATGGAACGAAACTGCAGTAAGAAAACAATAACTAAAAGTTCACCAGAAACCTGTAGGAAACCCCTGAAAGGAGCCAATCCAGTCCCAGGGCCAATCATAATGATAGGGATTTTAGCATCTGTAGGAAGTTTGAAATTTGATTGCCGAACAAAAATGGGTGCCCAGCTGCATTCTTGGCTTTTCTCCAGAGGCACAGAATTCTGGGGGAAAATAAATTCACAACAAAGAAAAGTAGTTAGTTGCTGTCAAAACATAAATGGAGGTGCAAACTCTACCAAGACCAGCTTTTCCTTTCCCCTGAGGAAGCTGCTATCAACTAATAACTTGCTTTCTAGGGTTCATTTACCCCCAAAGCATCTCTTTTCCTACAGGTCCCTACATACGGGATCTGCCCTGACGAAAAAAAGTGAAGCACTAGAAAACAGATAAAACTTCCAAATAACCACCTTCATCCAAGTTGAGCATATTCCTCTGTGAATCCGTCCAGTAGGCATTTTATCAAGAACCAGGGCACATGTAACATGAATTCTAGACGGCGCCACCCTTCACAATGGAAAAATAAATAGTAAGCACACAGACTTGAGCAGAAAATAGTCACCTGAGAACTTGGAAGCACAAACTTGTGACATTTCCCAAAATGATTACCTTGGAGATGAAGAAATAGAGTAATATCTAGGCTGCAGGCGTGGGGCAATGGCAGCAAAGAATACACCAAGTGGGGGCTTTACTGATGGAAATTCAGTCATAACCTCAAGGAGGCTTCTCTGACTAGCAACGACCCATTGTGCATATTCATTCTGTATTTACAAAAACCCAAAAGTTAAAGGCACTGAAATTTTACAAACATTAGGATAAGCATTCAGATAAATCACAACCTTTCCAGCAGGCGATGCAAGATGCCTTAATCGATCAGCTTCTGTAGGATCAGTGGCATGAGCTGCTAAAGCCAGTAGAACAGACTGGAAACCAAAATCAAAGGCATCAGATGAAAAATTACTTATCAGAAGGATGCCTGTACATGATGCATACAGGGTTTAACCAGCTAACCTTCTTGGGTGAACTCAAAAGATCAGCATATCTAGCCAAAGCAGTTCGGAAGGTACATGGCGGAAAAGGAGGTGGCAAAGAGCTTCCGCTTAGTGGTGTGCCATCCTCTTTGTCAACATGAATAGAGAAAAAGGTATCTGGAGACAAGCCTAACAACTGCAAAGCCTCCTCAACTGTTTCATCTAGATTCTCACAGAAAACACCAACATGATCACCAGAATCATATCTGATAGATAAGAAGAGATCATATCATCAGTACATTTCTTTACTTTTTGTTACGTAATTTATCTCGATACCCTCAGTAGCTGAAAGAAACTTACGAAAGTCCCGTGCCAGCTATGTCAAACTCCAAGTGGGTGCAAGAGCGATCAGAAGCAGGAGTATGAAGCTCCTTTCTCACAATAACATTAGCCCTTAATAGTAAGGACGCATTTAGAATAAATGAAGAAAAAAGAATTCACTTACCCAAGGGAAAAGAGGGCAAAAAAGAAGATACTAAACTGCAAGAGGGAATTATTTAGCAGTTAATCTAGATTGATACCTGCACGGATTGTGAGCATCGTGGGCAGAATGGCCATTTGCATTGCTCCAGTTCTTGTCCTCTACATATGCATCCTCAGGATCATAGAATACAACACGATATTCCAGAACTGCAGCAGTGTATGGGGTAGAAACAGTTGTTGCATCATCCCCGTCAAGTAGTAACTGATCCAACTCAGGCCACACCAACTCTCGCCTACAATAGCAAGCAGGAAAGGACAGGAAAATAAATTGACATCTCTTTATAAGAAAACCTGAGCTGTTGATTCAGAATATAGATTAAATTCTCGTACCATGCACTAAAGTCATCTTCAATACATTGGTCATCATCTCCAAGGCCAAGAGGGACAACACGCTTCCCACCTACAAATGCAAAGTAAAATGTCTAATAATGAAAACCAGGTCAATTTGGGCTTTGAGAACAAACATGAAACATGCATGCACTGTACAACCTAGTTTTAGCTACCAAAATATGATGGCCAAATTATTATTATACGCCACACCTAGAAGAAAGGATAAGGTTAGTACATTCACTAAATGGAAAAAAACAAGGATGCAACTAACCCTTGCAGCTTTTTCCTCTCTTAACTCCTCATATGGAAGAGATGTAATATCTTTCGTTAACTGCATTTTCAAATTGAAGTTTATGTCATACCCAAATACCAAAACTATGATGTCAGAGGTCCTGTATGTTTTCTTACTGATATTGCAAATTACCTGAAGAACACTGCTAGAAGACAATAAAATAAGTCATCTACCACTAAATTTTAATATTCACCAGTAATGAGTAGCAATCATGCTACTTGATTCTTCCATGGTTTGAACTGATACTTATATTTGCTATCATCTAGGAGACCCCAAATTAGACAGTTAAGTTACTGTTTAGAAGAAGCAATGCATCGATAAGTAGACCATCTCAAAACTAGTAACTTAAGCTACAAGATTTTCCTAAAAAGAGAGCAAGCAAATGAAAAAAGTATACCCTGTTCAGCAAGCATGTCGTCCACCACTTTAGCAATCTGAATTTAAAGTCAAAACACAATTAGAAACTAATCAACCAGCCAAACAACGAAATAATCTTAAAGAGAAATTATAATCTAACAAAAACACAACATGTACCTTATTAAAATGCTCATACTGCCTGTTGCCAAGTCCAAACACTCCATACTTAAGGTCCTGAAGCCATTCCCCTCTCTCTTTTCCCTATATTGCGGGTAGGTATAACCAATCAGCTTGCAAAATCAAACCCCGTAAACAATCGCGAATGTAACTTTTATGCACATTCCAAATTAACCTCTGTAAACCACTTATAGAACCTAGCCGCGTTGTCTGTTGGCTCACCATCTCCGTAACTACACCACCCGCCACAAAATCAAATTAGAGGACATAAAAAGCTAAAAGGAATAAAGGATGGGTAAATAACAACTATACACTCACGTGGCCAAGAAAAAGAAAGCCAATGATTCTTTCTTCAACTTCTCCTCGTATTCTTCATCTTCAGCTGCATAATCATCCTGAAAAAGAGAGAACAATCCCCAAATCAATTCTACAGATACCCAAAAAAAGAAAAATATACAACAGAATATAAACCAAAATTAAATGGGAAATAGAAAAATCAACAAAAAAGTGGATTATTTAAACGGGGGGTGGGGTGGGGAAAGATCCTACATACCAAATCAACAACTTTAAAAACGGTCTTATCATACCGCGCTTTTGCTTCCTCAGCTAAAGCCTGTGAATGCAAACAAAAACAACAATCAAACAGCCAATTCAGTCAATTTAAGCAATAAATAAGGTGAATTGTAAGTGGGCAATAAGTAACCTTCGCAAATCCTTCTGCAGTACCAGTCTGAGTACCGAAGAAGATGGTAACTTTCTTCTTGCCATCATCAATCTCGGTTTCAACCTCTTTAACAACCTTCTTAGGAACCTCCACCACCTTAGATTTCTGATCGTTAGTTCTTCTCCACACCAACACCACAATGCACCCAATCAAAACCGCGATCGAAGTCGTCAAAATCATTACAGACTCAGCCGACACGCTGGATGGGTCAAACTCGCCCTTGATTATCGCGGACATGAACTCGAACGGCGAAACTTTCATTGAAGCGCTTGGAGGTTGCATTTTTACATCAAACACAAAACCCCACAAGCAAAACAAAGACAAGATGAGAGCTTTAGGGAGGAAGTAAAAGATAATAGGTAGTCTTTGGGAGGAGCTCTGAGGAAGTGAGATTTGGTACGTTGTAGGTGGAGAGGTGAAGTCCTGACAGAGTAGGAGAGAAAATGAAGAAGCGTCCGTCGACGTGTAATAAAAGAGGGTAAACTTACGTCGTGGGAAGTGAGGAACTGTGGAGGAGACGACGCTTACCAAACCAGACTAGTCAAAACTTACCTACGACATTAACCCAAACTTGTGGCTGTTTAACCATGGTTAAGATTTGTTGTCTTGCAATTCTCTGTTTATTACATTACATGTTTATTGTGTGGGGAAGTGTTTTAAAATTAAAAGCCTCTCCCTCTTTTTTCTTTGGGGGTAATTAATTACTATCAAAATTGAAAATACTGCTCGTCTTTTGGCTTTTTATTCCAAAATCAATTTCCTTGTAATTAATTCTCTTTTAGGCAAGGAAGAATTGAGAATATTCTAGGCAAACCAATTCAATTGCTCAAATTTAAGGCTTTAAATGACGCAATCCGTGTATTTGATACCAGAATGAACTGCTTAATACCTTTAGTTTTAGCAAGTATATAAATAAATATGGTTCTTCAATAATTAAGCTTGTTTTCTTTACTTGAGCAAAGAATGGTTAGTTGAGCTATTAATTTCTGTATCATTTTCTCAAACGGCCGAACCACCAGTTCAACGATATGATATTATTAAAGTTTGGTCACCGTCAAATTGTTAATGTATATCAATTTTTATATACCTATCAATAATTTTATTACTTAGTTGGACCAAGAAGCAATTGGTCATGGCTAGCAAGCAGCAGATATCATATATGATTAGGTGAGACTTTTTATACTCTCTCAATAAAAAGAAAAGGGTATTGTTTAGCCAAAGATGTCACCGTCCGTTCATGGATGGCACCAACAAAATTTCTCTTGCTCACTGCAGCAATAACGAAACGCCTTGCACTTCTCTTCTTTATAGTCGCTTCCCAACTAGCACATCTTGCAAGTGTACATATAAAATTCATCAAAGATTAATCCAATATGTTAAATTTAAGCAAAGTAAAAATAAGTCCAACAATATCTTATAAAAGATTCATATTAGGAAAAAAAGAGATAAATTATTAAATAATTATTCTTCGAATAGGATGGTAAGATGATTCACTGCTATACATGAAGCCACATCTGTAGAAAATAAAGAACAAAAAGAGTTAGATTCGTTATTTCTTTTTTAATTGAATTTTTTTTATTTATTTGCATGTTAAAACAAGGTAAAGTAAATTAGATTACCTGATTCAATTTGCTCATGTTCTTCAAGTCTCTCTTCCACATAAAGAGGGGCTTGTGATTTTCTCAACCAATCTTGTCCACAACAAGAGCCTCCATCATCTTTGGAGTAAGAGAGTTACGAAATGAATCAAGCACTCGATCTCCTATACTAAAAGCCTACTCATATGCAACAGTAGATACAGACATAGCTAAAACATCTCGAGCCATTGAAGCAAGCACTAGATACTTAGCAGAATTTAGTTTCCACCAACTCAAGACGTTGAAAGTCTTGACTTTGGGTCACAATCTTCAACTAAATATTTATCTAGCTCACTTTTGATTTCCTCACTTGCTTGACTAGCCTCCTGCTCATAAAAAAATATTATCCAAAAATGCTGCAACATCCTTGACGTTATCAACTTCAATATCACTTGAAGCTTAAGATTGGACACTTGATTGTGTAACAGGAAAAGACATGGAGGATTGGTAAAAATCAAACATCAAATCAAAAGTGATTTTTACCTTCTCACACAGCTGCTCAGATTTGGCATCATCATATGCTTTACCAATTACAAAGTTTACATACTTCAATTTGCAGCGTGGATTGAGAAAGGAAGCAATAATCAACATGCAGTTGATATTAACATCTCTCCAATAGTTATCATGCTTTTTCTTCATCCTCATAGCCATGTTTCTCGCATTAAAATCACCAGGTCCATATCTCTTTAAAATAACCATCCCAATGCCAAAAATTTCTTTTATGTACTCATTAGCAGTTACATAATGATAGCTAGACAATTTTAAAGTAGCATCATAAAAGATAGAAAGAAAAGGCAGCAAGTTACGTGCGTACTCCCAATCACTTTCACTAGGAACACCTTTATTATTTTTATTCTCACCTCTGCTATTCTTCTTTTCAGAAAGGTCTTCAACATACTTAGAATCTTGAATCTCCAATAAATCAAATGCTTTCTGAAATTTCAAAGCTGACTCTAACATTAAATAAGTAGAATTCCATCTTATTTCAATATCTAGACAAACAATACTCTTGCTGTCTATTTTCTCTTTTTCTATACAAGACTTGAACTTTGCCATTCTAGCAGGAGAAGACCGAACATATTTCACTGCATTGCGAATCCTAATGATTGAATCACCCAATTCTAACAGCCCCTCTTTCACAATTAAACCTAAGATGTGTGCAACACATCTCATTTGTATGAACTCACCTTTCAATACACCACCCTTCCAACTATTAATTCTTTTTCTCAATTAATGAATAGCTACATCATTTGAACTTATATTATCTACTGTTATAGTGAATACTTTTTCAATATCTCTACTAACCAAACAAGTCTCAACAGCCCTACCAATTATATCACCTCAATGACCAGAAATTGGGCAAAAGTTTGTAATTCTTTTGCATAATTTCCAATCATTATCAATAAAATGTGCCATGAGACAGACAAACCCTGGAAGGCAAATTCTTAAAAAAGTCTTTCATCTTCTTTCTCTCTTCTAAGTAAAGTGCATAACAATCTCTAGTCACTGTAGTGTGAGAAGGAATTTTAAATTTTGGTTGGATATGTGCATAAAAATCACGAAACCCCTCTTGCTCTACATGACGAAAAGTAACTCATCAACAATAATCATTCTAGCAAGTGCCTTCCTATATCTTTCTTGATCAAACATCCATGTTATCATTCTATGTGATGTGCCATCTTCATCTTTATCTTTTTCTACTATTGCTCCTTCTATAGTTTTTTGTCCACTTTTGGGTTACTTGTACTTGTTATATGGATACTTAACACATCTATTCAAGTGATTGATCAGGCCCATAGTGTTGGCCCCTGAATTTTTTTTATTAACTAAGCATGATTAGAATAAATATTTGGGAGTCTTGCAATATTTACGTGTTTTGGGATTAATTAGCATGTTAGTATTAAGGATAGGAGACATGAGTTAGAAAATTGAAGTGTTAGAAGTATTAAGTTACACTAAGGGCATTTTGGGCATGTCACTTAAAGAGGTAAGAATCTAGGCTTTTCATTAAGGGTAAGATGGACATTTTAGCTTTAATAAGAGTATAAAAGGGGAAAGAAAGGCTTGTCTTAGACAGAAGAAGAAGAGAGAACAAACATAGAGAGAAAAGAAGAGAGAGAGAGTCGTAGGGAGGAGAAGGAGAGAAGAAAAAAAGAGAGAAAAGCTAGGTTTGATTTTTCTAAGCATCCAAGAGGGTTTTTGAAGTAAATTCAAGAAGGAAAAAGCTAGAGGAGGGTTCAAGCTTCCATTTGAGCCAAGAAACTCCTTGGCTGGGTGAAGAATTAAGGTAAGGGTTTTAAAGTGTTTTGGTTTTTTTGAAGAGTTTTTGGTTAAAAGAGTTTAAGAAATAGATGGGTTTAGTGATTCTAAGACCAATTTTATGCCTTAGGTTCTTTAGGTTTTCGAATTTTGAGAATCCTATTAATTTGGAGTTTTTGTGTTTTGGTTGTTGAAGTAGAGCAAGGGAGGCAAGAGGAGCAAGGAGAGCGATACCCTTGAACACGCTTTGAAGCAAGGAAAATCAGGTGGGTTTCATTTTTATAGTGAGTTAATGAGTTTTAAATGTTTTTGGAAATAAATGGAATTAAATGGTTTTCCAACTACCCTCTAAATGTGTATTTATTGTTTCTCTAAATGATTTAGAATGTGTCATTTGTTGTTGTTATGAACTTTGGGAATAATTTCCAAGTGTTTCATAATGGTTGAAAGTGTTGTTTTGAAGGAGTAAATGTTGATGAAAATGTATATGTCATATCCATGATGAACAAGGTTTAGAAATGTGCCAATTGGGCAATTTGTTTCCAAAGCCATGAATACATGTTATGTGGGTTTGTGGTGGTCCCTTAAGTATGTCAAGTACACTTGTCAATAAGCTTCTCCCGTCTGCCCGCTAGTGGCATGGAGCTCCGTCACGGACTCCTCTAAGTTCACGGCTACATAAGACCGCTAGGCGGAAAAGTGTAGTACGTTCTGTTTGGATCCACCCAAACCATTTCTATGAGTTTATGTGTATTTTTGATGATTTTGATTTGTTTGTTATGCTTGATGTTATGAATTACTTGATAGTTAGTGAATTTTAGAAAAATATAAGTTGCATGGTTTGCAATATGAATTTTGTTATAAAATTGAATAATTTGAAGGTCTTGCTTGTTCCTCATTATAAATGTGTTACCCACAAGCATAAGCTCACCCCCTCCTATCCCGCCCCATCTCCAGGTGAAGAATGCGAACTCGAGGATTAAGCTTAAAGGCATTGCTCTGGAATTGTTTTATTTTTGTATTTCACATTAACTTTTGTAAATCAATGCTTTAGATGCATTTTGGGGAAAAGGTTACTTTTGATAAGCTTGTATTTTGGGATTATGATGTAAGTGACTTGAAATGCCCACTAAAGCATTGTAAAACACTTATTTTGATGCAAATGAAATGCATATACATGATGGTTGATTTTGGCTTTTCAAATCTTTATTTTGCTATTTACATTGTAGCGCCCCACTCCCGCCTGACTCAAACTCGACATGGAGAGTGATGTCCGAGCTCGTGCCAGTGGAAGTGGCGTGCTAGAGCGGTCGGTCAATCCAAATTTTGATTAACACTAGACAATCGATCGGCACAGGCTTGCAGACATCAAGCCACTCAGTCAAAGTTGCAAGTAATACTGCTCGGCTAATTAAAGTTCATTAATAAAAAGATCAGTCAATAGCGTTTGATTTTAGAAAACAGCACATGCATAGGTGGTAAAACCGATCAGTCATTTACAATTCATTAATCATTCAGTCAGTACATCACAAGCACAACAAATGCCAGTGGCCAGTTAGGGCCGAACACTAATACAATGATTCAGAAAATTACGAATTACAACTTAAACAATAAATCAAATACAAGAGACAGACACAACTGATCCCGACCACAAATCTTCACTTGAACGCAGTAAGTATACTCTCGTTCGTAGGACAAGGTATTCTTCAGAGTCCTGAAAAATATTTGCAAATTTTGGGTGAGTTTTGCGAACTCAGTGAGTGACCATCATCGAT
>JAOTAZ010000219.1:14914626-14926796 GCA_025629785.1 Erythroxylum oxycarpum
CCATTTATTTAAAAATTCGTAAAAGTTGAAATGTATTTAAAGAATGCCAATAAAAAGAATTCTAACTTTATTTTAACGTCCTTTAAATATGTTTTTTGGCAATGTCGGAACTTGGTACTAATGGAGGGGGCGCTGGTGAGCAGGATGGACATGGAAGCTAAAATTAAAACTACTCTGTATCGGGTTCTATATAGACTCTATCCTCCTGATATGATTTGCTTCTAATTCTTTCTTTGCTCCGCGATTACTGATCATTTGGATGATTTTCGAGCAGGGATGTCTACATTATGTTATTGTCTTATGTATTCCCATGTGTTCAGATTCTTTTCTCCCATTTACTTCCTGGGATTCCCATCCCATACAAAGAGTTTCTTGTCTTTGGATGTGCTGGGAATCTTGGGGCGACTGTTTGGTCAACGAGGGATGGAAGTGGTTTTTTCTGTGTGCAACCTGTACTGGTGCTTTCACTGGGATGGAGCATGCTTGTGCTGTCTTGCGGTTTTTTGCCCTGGGTGCACTTTTGTTGTAGTAGGTCCTTTGATAGGTTTTCTCCTGGATTGTGCTCCTCTGCTTGCCCTCCCATTGTTTTTGTGACTGGGGTATGCCCCTTTGTTGATGTATATATTTTTGCTACCTCTGATGAATACAAATTTACCATTCATAAAAAAAAAGGATTGGGCCCCACATATTAGATGACTATAACCTAATTTTTGGAAAAAGTTGGCCGATTTTTATAAGAAACTGACAAATTTTTTAATTGACTGGCCGCCTTTCTCTCATAGAGGTTATAAATATGAATTGAACCGAAACATAGACCGATTTGTATTTATTCCAATCAGACCATCCAGTCTGATCTAGTTTTTTAATCATTGGTATCTTAATGGATGAATCCACTTCTCTTAATGCTTCAACAAGTGAATAGCAATCGTGTCCGACTAGAGCTCATATATGCTTCTTTTGGTTGCAGGAGGCTTAAGAGAATTATACATAAAGCCACCTGGCATTATTCCCATTCTTTGTTCTGTTCCCCTCTTTAAGCCAATCTCCAAAAACTTTAATGGAATTTTCGAGTCTCCTGTTCATTCCACGAGACTACATCGTCTATTCTAAGAACCCTATTCCAACCTTATTCTGTGCCTAATACGACATCATTTTATAGGTTTTGCATATAATACAATGTAGTTTCACGCATAATACGATGTAGTTTTTACTACAAAATGACGTCGCGTTGGAAGCAGAACAGGGTTAGATTAGAATAATGGGAACAAAGAATTTAAACCCTCACTCCGCAATGTCCCATGAAACCATGTATCCGCTACCAGACATGTAATGCCTAAAATAACCAATCTAATTGGAAATAAATAGTATCCTCGTCTTTTATTAAGTAATGATAATGAGGGTATGAAGCTTCCGTGTCATTATAATCTCAGGCAAGCTTAAGAGGAAAGTGTAGGTCTTACCTTTGTTTATGTTCTCGTTGCAATTTAGGATTATGATATTGTTATGATGCATAATCTTTAGAGCAATTAGTGTTAAGAAATCGGGATAAGATCCAATCTCAAAGGTAGCGGAGTAATTAAGAAATTTTTTCGTATTTTGATTTTCCAAAAACCAATATCACTTTAATTTTATAAAATGATTAATGCATAAATCATAATAAAGCATGAATTTTAATTCGTGCCTTATTTTAAAGTTTGACTTTTTTCTTGCCATATAACACAAGCCATTTCTAAAATTGGTCCATCTCAACCACCATAGCCACACAAATGTCCGGCCTGATATCCACAAAAAAGTTTAAGAGAACTCTATGACTTTTATAGAGAGGATTAAGCAAGAAGTGTTAGCTCTATTAGAGCTTAAGCCTATTTATAATAAAGTTTGAACATTTTAGTAATTTAATTGAAATTAAATTCTAATTTCGATTAAACTTTAATTAAAATTATAAATAATTATAATTAAATACCAGTTATGCCCAAATAAGATCAAATATCTATTATTTATTCTTATTTACTAAATATTTTATATTTAAGCATAAAGTTTCTTAAACTTTACAATCAAGTCCAACTTGATTAAAATATATTTAATCTCTTCAACTCATTCTTTATGTGACACCTATTAGGTTCTTAAATATATTGACAATGATTATAAATTATAATTCTAATTCATAATAAGAATTAGATAAATTAAAACTCCTTTTAATTATCATTAATTCTCTAATTAAAAAATTTATAATCATACATCACAACCACCAATATTTAGGAATGTCAAATTGATTTTGACTAACCTTTCTGTGGATGATTTATCCGTATAATTCAATCATTTCATCATATAATATTTCGATTAGATGTAGAGCATAAAATTAATTTCTGCCCATTTTGAGTTCAATAATATTAATTCTTTGTCATTAACTATCAAATTAATTAATGACATTAGTAAAGTATTTACAGAACGACATTCTACCTTAGCCAAATATTTTCTGAATCAATACTAATTGAGAACAAAAGAACTTTCTCCTTGATACATTAGGGTTATGAATCCTATCTTGATCATTCAACCACCTCCATATAATTCATACTACATCCAATGAATACCGATTGGATGACTTATGATTAGAATAGGTCATAAGTAGTATCAAGATATAGCAATCCCTATACAAGATAACTTTAGATACCTCAAGTCAAATGATCACCTATACAATTATTACAATGAGAATTTTCATAGACATACAATTAATGTTCCATATGGATTTCTTATATTGAGTCAGTTCAGTGAACTTTTTCTCTAACAAGCACTCACATTTTTGCTTAAATTCTCTATAATTTAGCCCATGAGATCGAATACTTCCTTCATAAGGAAAAACATAACGTGTGCTAGTCATCTAATTATCTTGGTTCATCAATTCAGGTGTGAATTAACTTTCGGCCTAGGGTTTCAATCTTTTTTTTTGTTCTTATTTTGTCTAGGGCTTTCAATTATTGTTCTTAGTCTTTTTGTTGAAACTTTCAGCCTATATTAAAAAAAAGTCTGAAAATTTTCGAAAAAGTTCCAAAAAATAAAAAAAATGGAAAAAAGTCTAAAAAATCCAAAAAAAGTATGAAAAAGTTCGAAACAAATGTTCGAAAAAAGTTCAAAAAAATCGAAAAAATTTGAAATTTTTTTTGTTTTTTTGTTTCATCATACGCGTACTTGCTAGTTAATTCGAAATTTTCACACCCTTTTGATTCTTTTGATCAGTTGAGAATTGGTTCTGAGTGGTGATTTGAATTTCAGAGGGGATTGAGTGGTAAAATGCAAGAGTATGTGAGCTTATTTGAGGGAGTCATTGCCGTCACTTAAACACGAGGGGAGAACATCATTTGAGTGAAACACGAGAGGGAGTGTGTGAGGTTGTTTGTTACTAACCTTATTTTGTAGGTATATCATATTATCTACAATGTCACAGGGAGGTCATAATGATGACAACCAAGGCGGAGATGCAAATATTGCTTTCACTTTGAGAGCCATGCAACAACGATTTGAGAGGTTCAATCTAGCCTTAACTGAGATTAGGGGACAAATGGGTGAGCTTAGATAAGGGAGACATGAGGAACCTTAGGGCATGCGTGCAGGTGTACACTAGCAGTAACCACCACCTCGGTATAAGCCAAAGGAGGAGGAGCTTAAGGTACGCAGACCGAGGAGAGTTCAGAGAGTTGAGTCATTTAACTGGAGAGATGGAGACCTTAAATCCATTAAGATGCAGATCCCAACCTTCAAGGGAAGGAATGATGCAGAGGCTTACCTGGAGTGGGAAAGGAAGGTAGACTTGGTTTTTGAGTGCAATAATTTTTCTGAAGATAAAAAGATAAAGCTAGTTGTTGTTGAATTTACAGATTATGCACTAATATGGTGGGATCAGTTGGTAATATCCAGGAGGATAAATGGTGATATGCCAATTAATAGTTGGGACAATATGAAGGCATTCATAAGGAAGTGGTTTGTGTCTTCTTACTATTAAAGGGAGATGCACCAGAAACTTCAGAGGCTCACTCAGGGGTCTAAATCAATGGAGGACTACCATAAGGAGATGGAGGTGGCTATGATTCAAGCTAACATGGAGCAAGACCTAGAGGCTACAATGGCTATATTTTTTAGTGGACTCAATAGGGAGATAGCCAATGTTATGGAGTTGCAGCACTACTTAGAGATTGAGGACATGGCCATGAAGGTGGAGAAACAAATCAGACCTAGAGTGGCAGCAATAAATGGGGCGAATTATAGCCAATCATGGAGTTTAAAATGGCCCAAGAGAGAGGAGAAGTTGAAAGACAAAGGGTTGAACTTCAAGGAGACATCCAAAAGGCTGAATGTAAGGTTTGACCCTAAAGGTACACCTAACACCCAAGCTTCTTCTAGTAAGCATTCTAGCATTAAATGTTTTAGGTGTTTGGGTACTGGCCATATTGCATCTCAATGTCCAAATAAGAAAGTCATGATTATGAGGGATAATAGGATGATTGATACGAAGGATAGTGGTAGTGAATCTGAGCTTGTTGTTGATAATGATTTTGAGGATGATAGTTGCTTTGAGAGAGCTGTTACAGAGCACTAGTAGTTAGGAGGGTACTGAGTGCAAAGGCTACAGATGAGGTTGTAGATCAGAGAGAGAATCTTTTCCATACAAGGTGTTTAGTTGGTGGGAAAGTATGCAATTTGATCATTGATGGGGCTAGTTGCACTAATGTAGCTAGTTGGACTATGGTACAGAAATTGGGGTTGACATGCAAGAAACATCTAGAGCCATACAATTTACAGTGGTTTAATAATAGTGTGGGTGTGAAGGTGACTAAGCAATTATAGTGCCATTTTCAGTAGGGAGATATAAGGATGAGGTGTTGTGTAATGTGGTACCAATGAAGGCTAGTCATATGTTACTTAAGAGACCTTGGCAGTTTGACAGGAGGGTAGCACATGATGGGTATACCAATAGATACTCCTTTCAGTTTAGGGTAGGAATTTCATTCTACTACCTTTGTCACCTTATGAACTGTACCTGGATCATATAAAATCAAATAAAAGTAAGGAGGGTTCAGGTAGTGAGAACACAAAAAAAGAAGAGAGAAAAGAGGCCCAAAAGAAGAATGAGTTTGGCCCAATGGTGAGTGACTGGACAAGTGAAGAAAAGAAAGTGGGATGTGCAAGAGAGAAGATCTCAAAAAGAGAAAAGTAGAGAGAAAAGTGAGCTTGTTTGCTAAGGGAAAATACTTGAGGAGAGTCACTAGAGAGAAAAGAGCACTAGTAGTGGTGAGATACAAAGAGTATATAGTTTCTGACATTAACCCTCTTGATGCTTTGCCTAGTGTTTTTGCTTCTCTTTTGCAGGATTATTCAGATGTCTTTCCTGAGGAGATGCCCAAGGGACTCCCACCTTTGAGAGGCATCGAGCACCAGATTAATTTTATGCGTAGAGTTCAAATTCCAAACCGCCTAGCTTATAGTAGTAATCCTAATGAGATAAAGGAGCTTCAAAAGTAGGTTGATGAGCTACTAGAAAAGGGACATGTGAGGGAGAGCTTGAGCTCATGTACGGTGCCAATGTTGCTGGTGCCTAAGAAAGATGGAACCTGAAGGATGTGTGTGGACTGTAGAGCCATTAATAAAATCAATGTAAAGTATCGCCACCCTATCCTTAGGTTAGATGATATGCTTGATGAATTGCATAGTGCATGTATCTTTACAAAAATTGACTTGAAAAGTGGATACCACCAAATTAGAATGAAACTAAGAGATGAATGGAAAACTGCTTTCAAAACTAAATATGGGTTATGTGAGTGGTTAGTCATGCCATTTGGTTTAATTAATGCACCCAACACTTTTATGAGGTTGATGAATCATGTCTTGCGTGCATTTCTTGGAAAATTTGTGGTTGTTTAATTTAATGACATCTGGATATATAGCACTAATCTTGATGAGCATGTCATGCATGTGAAGTGTGTCTTGGATATGCTGAGATAGGAGAAACTATATGTGAACCTTAAGAAGTGTACTTTTTGCATTGATAAGCTTGTATTCTTAGGGTTTGTAGTTAGTTCTAGAGGAGTTGAGGTGGATAAGGAGAGGGTGAAGGCTATCCAGGAATGACCGGTGCCTAAGAGTGTGAGTGAGGTAAGGAGTTGTTATGGGTTTGCTAGTTTTTATAGGAGGTTTGTGAAAGATTTCTCTACTATTGCTGCTCCTTTGACTAAAATAGTCAAGAAGGAGAAAGGGTTTGTATGAGGTAAGGAACAAGAGCATGCATTTGCGGTGTTGAAGGAAAAATTATGTTCTTCTCTTATTTTGTGTTTGCCTAATTTTGATAAGGCTTTTGATGTTGAATGTGAAGCTTCTAGGATTGGTATAGGTGCTTTGCTTTTACAGGAAAACAAACCGGTAGAATATTTTAGTAAGAAGCTGAGTGGTGCACAACTCAACTATCCGACCTATGACAAAGAGTTTTATACTGTGGTGAGAGCGTTGGAGGTGTGGCAACATTACCTTCAACCCAGAGAGTTTGTCATTCGAACAAATCATGAGTCCCTAAAGCACTTGAAGGGATAGGGTAAGCTGAGCAAGAGACATGCCACTTGGGTGGAGTTTCTGGAGACATTTCCGTATGTGCTACATTACAAGCAAGGGAAAAAAATGTGGTAGCTGATGCTTTATCTAGGAGATATTACTTAATTTCTACTATTAGTTCTAAATTATTAGGATTTGAGCAACTTAAGGACATGTATACTTCTGATGATGATTTTGCTAATGTGTATGCTGCTTGTAAGTATGTTGCATTCCAGAAATTTTATAGGCGTGATGGATATTTGTATCGTGGCAATCATCTGTGTGTGCCTAATTGTTCTTTGCGTGCTTTGTTTGTGCATAAGGCCCATAGTGGTGGTTTGATGGGTCATTTTGGGGTTATTAAAACTTTGGACATTTTACATGAACATTTCTATTGGCCTGGTATGTGTAAGGATGTTGAGCATGTACGTGCCAAATGCATTGCATGTAAACAGGCAAAATCTACTGTTAAACCCCATGGATTGTATACCCCTTTACCTGTGCCTACTGAGCCTTGGGTTGATATTTCTATAGATTTTGTTTTAGGACTGCCTAGAACAAAGAAAGGGTATGATAGTATCTTTGTTATTGTTGATTGATTTAGTAAGATGGCACATTTCATTGCATGCCATAAGACTAATAATGTTGTGCTTGTTACTGATTTATTCTTTAGGGATATTGTTAGATTGCATAGTATTCCTAGGTCTATTTTTTCGGATCGAGATGTTAAATTTTTTAGTCATTTTTGGCGTGTTTTGTGGGAAAAGTTGGGTACTAAATTGCTTTATTTTACTACTTGTCATCCATAGACAGATAGACAAACTAAGGTAGTTAATATAACCTTAGGTACCTTATTGCGTGCTATAGTTGGCAAAATTTTGAAAACTTTGGGTAATTGTTTGTCATTTATTGAAATTGCATATAATAGATGTGTGCATTCCACCACAGGTTATTCACTATGGTTTTAATCCTTTGACTGTCTTAGATTTGGGGCCTTTACCCTTGCATGAGTTGTCTAGTACAGATGGCAAGAGGAAAGCTGAGATGGTTAGGGAATTGCATGCGAAAGCTAGACAGCACATTAAGCATAAAAACAGAGTGTGTGCGAAGCAAGCTAACAAGGGACGAAAGCTAATGACTTTTAAACCTGGTGATTGGGTTTGTGTGCATCTAAGGAAGGAGAGGTTTCCTACCCAGTGGAAATCCAAGTTGGATCTTAGGAGTGATGGTTTGTTCCAGGTGTTGGAGAAGATAAATGACAACGCCTACAAGATTGACCTACTGGGTGAGTATTCTGTTTCTGCAACTTTTAATATTATTGATCTTTCTCCTTTGATATGGATTCAGATTTGAGGACAAATCTTCTTGAGGAGGGAGGGACTGATGTGAGCAGGAGAATGTGTGATGGGGGCGAGCTTGTCATTCCAATTGGACCTATGTCCAAAGCTAAGACCAAGAGACTCATGGAGGTTCTCTATGCGTATGTGGGCCAATTTGTGGAGAGAATGGAATGCACTAAGCCTATTGGAGGAGAGCTATCTGAATCACAGCCCAAATTGATTCATTTATCTCAAATCATTAGATTGGACTCACTTGGGACTTAAATATCATTGTATTGGGCTGCACATCATGATCAGACTTGGGAGCGCGTTAGGCCAGGCCTAGATGTGTTTTTATTATTCTATTTTGGACTTGTTTTAAGTTATAATTATATTTTGGGTTTCCATGTATTTTAAGCCCAAGTCTTTTAGCATTAAACCTAGGTATAAATACTTATGTTTTAGGGTTTTTGGGACACAAATTTTGATTGTATTGTTTTCTGTGAGTTGTCGGTCATCTTGAGAGGAGAAAACCCTCTTGTTCTTTTCAACTTAGGAATTGAACTTCACTTATCAACTGAATCAGATTGTGGCGTGATTTTGATCCTACCCAACTTTCTTGGTTTGTTCTTTACCTGTTATCTAGGTTGCTCGAGACAAGTTCTTTGTGAGGTCTAGTAGGTAAATTTGAAACCCTGCATATCAAATTTAATTCTAGTTTAATTTGAATCTATCATCTTCTTCTTTCATTGAATCCGAACTTTTCAATCTTTCAATTCTTTGGTGCACGTTAATATGGCTACAAATTTTTTGAAGAAGTAGAATTGTAATTCTGTCTCTAATAACTTCAAAATCTGTAATAAAATTGAGTTTTGGCTTAGGCTGTAGCATTACCTGTGATAGAAATCATGTCTTGTTATTATCGAATAAACTGTATTGATGTAGGCCAAATAAGACAAAGTTGTCTTCACAAAATTTGTAACTAATTCTTCACAAAAGTTGTAACTAATTCTCTTAGCTTTCAAATAGTACGAAGTTTGTAATTTTTGGATATTGGAATTGAGAGATATGAGTTGTAAACCTTAGAGTGTATGATCATGCACTAGCTAAAATTTCAATTGTACTTAGTTTGTAGTATTTTTGAGCATAAGTCATAGAATAATGAACCAAATTGTATGGCCTTAGTGTTATTAGAAACTAGAAACATAAGGGAACAATGTTTTAGAAGGATGTGTTGTTTAAAAACTCCATCTTCCTTGTCATAATGATCATGTAAAGTTGACCCGAAAGTGGGTTTTGAGAAAAAATTGGAATGATTAATGAGTGTGTGAATTCTAGAAAATATGGAGAAAACATTAAAGTTTACACCAATTTATTCAAGATATATATACCCGAGAAATTTTCATTAAACATGCATACTACATGATACATTTATAAATATGATTATTCAGTTAAACGAGCCATATAGTAATATGAAAATGTATTTGTTTGCATATAAAAGAGCAAGTAAAACGACCGCTTCCAGACATTATCGGGAATTTAAGGCAATAAGCGAAAGGGAGCAATTGTGAGTAACCTAAGATGGTCTCACCTTGAATTGTTTTGTTTATTACTAAATTGAATTTGATATTGATGAATGTGTACTGAATTGAGTACTGAATTTCGGACATGAAATGTCTGAGGAGTTTTGATGCATGATTAAAACATTGGAAGTGCTACTTGAATGTGAATGAGATTGGTTACATGGTTCTCAACTTGATGTTCATGTCGGACCTAGTCCGATGATTATTGTGAACAAGAACATGAATGAAAATGTAATTAATCATATGTGATGATTGAAATTGAGGAATGCATTTCATTCTAATTCATGAAATATAAAGGTAGTTATGACTGATGTCGCTAGTGAAAAAGAGCTTAAAGCTCAGACATTCATGATTAGAGCCTAAGGCTCAATGTGTATAAAGAACCCTGTATCCCCAATAGATAAGGGACAGTAGGAAAGAGCCCAGTATCCATAACGGATATGGGACAATGAAAAAGACACACAGTCACAATAGTGAAATAAATGAAATTGAGTCTCGTAACATTGCATACACATATGATCTAAATAAATTGAATGATAGCAATGTTTTGAGAACTTTGTGTATGAAATATGTGATAATTTGTCAATGTGTATGTTCTGCAAAATTGTACTGAAATGATGAAATGTTTGAATTCTGTTTTTGAAATATGACAAATGTGAATAGATGTTATATGATATTACTTGACAAAAATCAAGTTAATGTGAATTACATGATAACATGATTTGTTATGTGTTGTATGAAAAGAGTGAACCATCGAGGATGGTTACTTTGCTGAGTTCGCAAAACTCACCAAAATTACAATGTTAACAATTTCAGGTTTGAGAGAGCAACGAGCTAGCTTCTAAGATTGCATAAAAGCGATTTTTTATAACTTGTGGTGATTAGATATGGCTTAAATGTTAGTCAGCTATAACTGAAGGAATAGTTTGTGTTATCTTTTGTGATTCCTCATTCATGTAGCATACTATGTAGACTGAGCTATTGATGCTCATAGGACGATGTTATGTAAACATGGATGTTGAACATAATGCTTCAATGTAATTTATGGTTTATGATATAAAATGAGGAAATTTTGGCTTTTAGAACAATGTGTAATTTATGACTTAGCTTACAATGCCATGTTATAAAGTGAAGGTGAAATAGTTAACATACCATTTCTGTAAGGCATATGCACATGTATCCGAAGGGCGCACGTGCATGTGTCAGATGGGACTAGGGTGTTACAATGCTTACGCAGCTTGGAAAACTTGTGTTCTATCAACAAAAAGCCCAACTAAAGAGGTGTTCCACTTGGCTACACCTTGCTTTAGAACTTCTTTTGGTGGAGTGACTATGAAATGCCCTTCATTTGCTAAGAGAGGAAAGTAATTAAGTTTATCAGTGGGGAAACATCTTTAACAACTTGACAATAGGTTTTCCTAGAGTTGTTTGCCAATTTTTTAAGTAATCAAAGTTAATTAGACTTGTTGGAAAGCTTAGTGCAGGAGAAATAAGATTATTTCCAAGAGTTTGGGAATAAGAATGAGAATCTCCAATATAGCAAGAGGATAAGGGCCAAAGTTCTTTAGAAAGAATAGGAAAGCTTGTAAGAGGAGTTTCCTTATTTTTGTGAAGGAAGAGAAAGTTTGAGAAACATAATAACGATTCTTAGAAAGGAAAGACGGGAAAGAGCAAGTTCAATTTAGTAGAGTAATTAGAAGACTGATAGAAAGAGACAAAGTAGACGTGAAGGAATAAGGGAATGGTCTAATAGTGAGAAAGGTACATGTGAGAAGAGAAAAAAAGGTGGAAAAGTTTTATAGGTAGGAATCTGTCACCTTATATAGACGAGGATAAACTAACTAAAGGAACTAAAGAAGGTGGTAGTATCAAAGTATAAAAGAACTTATAGAAGAAGAAAAGATTGGTAGGAGAAAACTTAGAAGAGAAATGGAGAAAAAAGAAGCCTTAAAAACAAGAAGATGGAGAAGCCAGATCAGGATGAACATTGCATGAAACATTATATTAGAGGAGACAAGGAGGTGAGGGAGGAGAGCTTGTCACACTAGTCATATCTCCCTTTTAATTCTAATTATAAGATGAAAAGATGTAAAATTAAACTAAGTATCTATAATTTAATTCATGATTAGTAAAGGTTTTACTTATGCTTTGATGGTTTTGAGTTATGGTATGCAAAGAAATATGTGCGAGGATGTAATGTATATAAAATGGAAATGGTAAATCTATGCTAATTGGAAAAAAAAGGCATTCTTGTAAGAAATTTAAAGAATACATTTAAAAAAGTATTGAAAACATACAAAAAATTATTCAAAATTTATTGACATGGATTCCTATACTTGAAAATAATAATATGCATACACGCGCGCGCGCTTAAGAGAGGTTGTGGTAATCTCTACTATTGCGCGCGTGTGTGTGTTTGAATAGTAGAGATTACCACAACCTCTCCTAAAAATCCTTTGCGCGTGTGTGTGTGTTTGAATAGTAGAGATTACCACAACCTCTCCTAAAAATCCTTTGTTATTTCTAAACAAGGGATATTCAATGTTGTCCATAAATACCTTTATAAGTTCATAATTATTCTTTTCAATTAGTTTGATCATATTGATGTGCACCTCATTTTTTAGGTCTCTAATTCTATCCCAAAAAGATTTTTGAGGAAATTTGCATCTAAACTCTAAAACTTCATAACCCAAGT
>JAOTAZ010000219.1:14951673-14963224 GCA_025629785.1 Erythroxylum oxycarpum
TTAGTATCCATTTATGCATAACAATAAAACAAATTATAACAATATAATTAAAAGTCATATTGTTTTATTTCCACACACAATAAATGTATTATTCATATTTCAGTACTCCATCCAGACAATATAAAAATTAATAACAACATAATTATAAGTAATATTGTTTGTTTTTTTTAACACAAAATAAATCTATTATTCATATTTAAATTAAATTGATCTTAGTTAGACCACCATTTAATTATAACAATATAACAAATTATAACCAAAAAACATAAAAGTAAATTTGTTTATTTTCACAAAAAATAAATTTAGTTTTCATATTTCAATTCAATTGATATTAATTAGTATCCAATTAATTATAACAATATAACATATCATAACAATAGAATTACAAGTAATAATTTATATTTGAACAGAAAATAAAAGTATTATTCATATTTAAACAAAATTGATCTTAATTAGTATCCATTTAATTATAACAATATAAAAATTAATAACAACATAATTATAATTAATATTGTAAGTTTTTTTAAACACAAAATAAATCTATTATTCATATTTAAATTAAATTAATCTTAGTTAGTATCCATTTAATTATAACAACATAACAAATTATAACCATAAAATGAAAAGTAAATTTGTTTATTTTCACACAAAATAAATCTATTATTCATATTTAAATTAAATTGCTCTTAGTTAGTATCCATTTAATTATAACAATATAACAAATTATAACCATAATATTAAAAGTAAATTTGTTTATTTTCACACAAAATAAATTTATTATTCATATTTCAATTAAATTGATATTAATTAGTGTCCAATTTATTATAACAATATAGCAAATGATAACAATATAATTTCAAGAAATAATTTAAATTTGAACACAAATTTAATGTATTATTCATATTTAAACATAATTGATCTTAATTTGTATCCATTTAATTATAACAATATAATTACAAGTTATATTGTTTCTTTATTTCCACATAAAATAAATGTATTATGCAAATCTAAACATAATCCATCTTAATTAGTTTCCACTTAATTATAACAATATAACATAACATAACAATATAATTATAAGTAATATTGCTTGTTTATTTTGAACACAAAATAAACAAACAATAACTTATCTTTTACATATTCATTATGAATACATAGTCATATTAACATTATAAGCTTATTTTATTTCTAACAAATTTGAAAGAACAATTTCAAAATCATAAAAGTATAACAATCATAACACTACTATAACAATTTTTGTTTGAACAACTATAATATGTCAACACATATATTCTAAACTTGTTGCAAAAAATCCTACAATTATTAAAGTTCAAGAACAATTCAAGACAAACACATATATGCATTTTGTCAAATACTTGGTGTGCAAAAATGTCTTCATCCCTCATTAAACAAGAAAAGCTTTCATTTCTTCCATTAATCTCCAACATCCAAACCAAACTATTATTAACAACCAGTAATTAACATTTACAACAAAAAAAACCCAAACAATAACCATAAACAAAACCACCATCGGTCATGAATGGAGAGGAAAGAAAACGGTTTCAAGAGCAACTTACCACCTTCGGTTAACAGCAGACAACGCTGGCAACGATGGCGAAGGAGACGGTGGCCACTCAAGCAGACGACAGGGATGGATGACCAACGCTGGCGACAGACAACGGAGGCACGGGGAGGAAAAGACGTGTGTGGAAATGGGAGAGGGGAAGGATTTTGGGACATTTAAACACTTTAACAAAAACAACGTCGTCTTCCTTGTTAGGAAAGGACGTTATTTTTGTTATTTTCGCACTATTTCCCCCTTCGTTTTTGGACGACGATTGCAAATTTTAAATATCGACTACACCGTTGGTATTTTCAGACGGAATTTGTTCCGTCTGCAAATTTCCGTCAGTCTTCCCCCATTCTCTTATAGTGGAGTATACGAGGATCTCAATCTTATAGATCCTAAATATTTAACAAAAAAATCTTATAGATCCTCAATTGTCAATTAACATATAGTTAGTGAAGGTTTATATTATTTACATAATACAGTGAGTGACATTTCTCTTAGATTAAAATAGTTTTTGGTAGAAGTAATAATATCCAAATCTAAAATTGAGAAGTTTATTGAGAATAATTTCTAGATGTAGAAGTAGAAGATGAAAGGTATCCACATAAGGATTAATTGTCTTGAGCTAATAGCATAACATTGATGGACTTCACTGATGATGCCAAGTCGAAGAAAATGGATGGGAATGTTGTTAAAGATTTTCATCTAACTTTAGCGGATAAAGTTTTCAAGCAAAAAAATGACGATAATGTTAAAAGTGATATGAAATTATTTCACAAAATTATATGATATAAAATCAATTGACAATAAAATTTTCTTAAGAGCAAACTTTATATTCTTTAAATATTAAAATCTACTTTTGTGACCGAGTACATTAATAATTTAACTATTATATTCAACTCATTTTTTTAGGATATGTAATAGAGTTAAATAAACATTTCGAACTTCTTCTTGAGAGTCAACCTGATTTGTATAACTAACTCATCGCCAACTTAACTAATAATAATCTTACAGACTATCTAGTCTTCAATGATGTTGCAATCACAGTTCAGAAGGAAAAAAGTTAGTGTAAGAATAATAAAGACAAGCAATCTGATACACATAAAGCTAAAGTCTTAATGGTGACAAAAACGAGATCAACAAAATGTGACTCAAGTAGGAATCAAAATCATAGTAGGTTAAAATTAATAAGTAAGAAAAATTTAAAATGTTACAATTATAGTTGAAAAGGTCACTTAAAAAAGAATTATTAGAATTGAAATAAGAAAATTTCCAATCTAAGAAATTTTTGATAGTACTTCAAGTGATAACAATGTTCTAAGTTGTCAAGTAGCAACAACAATTGAAAGTAAAAGGTCACTGTTTAATGTATGGCTCTTTGAATTAGGAGCTACTTTTCACATAACATTTGGAAGAGAATAGTTCCATTATTATGAACATATCTTAAGAATATATTTTTGTACAATTGTAACGATTATTCTTTAAAATTTGTTGGTATTGAAACTATTAAGTTGAAGATGTATGATACAATTCATATTATTCAGAAGGTATAATACATTGAGGGTTTGAAGAAGAGTTTATTGTCTCTAGGATGACCAGATGATTTTAAATGCAAAATAGCAATTGTAAATAAAATTTTGAAGAAAATTAGTACTTGCTTGTACTTAAGAAAGAACAAAATGTAGGTACAAATTTGTATAAAGGGAGAGAGATTGCTAGAAATAAAAATATCAATCGCGTCAAACAGCCCCAATAAATTTTTTTCAATGTTATGATATAAGAAACATAGACATATATCTAAATAAGGAAAGAAGATCCTAAGTAAAAATAACTCATTAAGTTCATAAAGGTATCCTTAACCTATTGTGAGCTCCGTATTACAAGTAATATTGTGTAAATTTTAACATATCATATCTAAGAAGTAAGGTTGTTATTGAAGCAGTTCACTATGACATGTGATAAGCATCATTTTCATCATTAATAAAATCAAAATATTTTACCTCTTTCATCGATGATTATTTCAGTTGACATTAGGTGTATCCTATAAAGAGGAATGTATATATGTTCTCACTATTCAAAGCTTATAAAGTGCACTTCAAACTATTTTAAGGTAAAAAGATCAAATGGACAAATAATGAAGGAGAATATATTATCATTTGATGTATTTTGTAAGTGACAATTGAAAGTGTAGGCCCGATAAAGAAACGTAAAATCCACAAAAAGTAAAGTGTAGAAAATTAAGTGCCACAAGATATGGTATTGCTGTTCAGATATCTGAAGATATCCTACGTCAGTGGGGCCTTGCCTAATTTCAATGTTTTTAGTAAGGACTCATGAAAGGATACAAGAAGATATGATTGTTCTTCTAGCATCTTAAGTAGTATACTGACAGCTCTTTTGTCGTCAAGACTGCCTCATACATAGAAGGCAGGTTTGCTTTTCACAAATCTCTAAACATGTCTCACGCAAAAGCCTAACACATAGAAGGCTACAATTCTAACTCTCTTCTCACAAGCCTAGACCATCTCATACAGATAGCGGGATGCCTAACACACAGAAGGCTGAAAACACAAACACTCTACTCATACAGATGCTAACACCTCTTATTTTGTGTTTCTTTATATTTGTGATAATCTCTTTTGTTGTTGTGTCTTCTCCTTTTATAGAGCTAGGTTATAGAGTCCTTCTTCACTTCTGCACGGATAGGAAATCCCAGAAGATATGAATTTCCTGTTTTGTAAATTTCTTGTTCTGTAGTTTTCCTATTGTGCAATCTTTCAAATTTAATAGAATTCCTTTTTATAGTTTTAATCTATTTCTATCTTAGTTTCCTTATTAAACAAGTCTTTGACTTGTCCAATGCTTGACAACATAATTTGGAAAGTCTTTTGACTCAAACCGGAAGACTTTAAACTTCTTCTTCAAGTAACATAGACAACATTTTTAACAACTGTCAAAAACTGCCAACCCACTTGATTTGTAATACTCTGATTTTTCAGGTCGTGACCCATTAAACCTCAAAATGTAGTTACAATCTCCCCCTTTGGCATTTTTTGACAAAACACTCCCAAGTTGTGATATAAGGAAACTAAGCAATCATACTCATATCCAGATTCCAAAATTAGTCCCAAATATTCCAAAGGTCGACAATATATGAGAGAGAAATAACTTTAGCAACCTTAGAATCATTAACTTGAGGCTCCCCCTCTATAAAATATCCAAAAATCAATTTCTGAAAAAGAAATTACCGACATAGCTCCCCCTCAAACTGAGTTTTCCTCTGAAACCTTCCCCCTTTTTTTTGAAATAAACAAAAAAATAACATATGATACAACAACACTTGATATCTTAAATCTTGATCTATTAAAGAGAACAATCTTCAAGAGCTCCACAGAGGAACTCAAATCTAGCAGAACCAAAGCTTTTAGTCAGTATATCTGCCCAATTCTTCTTCGTTGAGATGTACTTTAACACTATCTTCCCATCTTCAACAAGATCCCTGATGAAGTGATGCCTGACTTTGATATGCTTTGTTCTTGAATGAAGGAATAGATTTTTGGAGATGCTTATGGTGCTTGAATTATCACAGTAGATTGTTAGAGCATCCTGCGAGATACTATAGTCGACCAACATTTGCTTCATTTATAGCAGTTGTGTATAACAACTACCGGCAGCAATATACTCTGCTGAAGCAGCAGATAGTGAGAAAATTTTTTGTTTCTTGCTGTACCAGTACACCAGATTGTTTCCTATGTAAAAGCATCCATCGAATGTGCGTCTTCGATTGTTTGAGTTACCTGCCATATCTGCATCGCAAAAACCTACAAGTGAGGAGTTAGTATCTTTTGTGTACCAAATGTCCATGTCGATAGTTCCTTTGACATATTTGATTATCCTTTTTACTACTTTGACATGAGACTCCATAAGATTAGCTTGATATCTAGTACATACACCCACACTATAACTTATGTCTGGTCTACTGGCTATTAGATATAGAAGACTTCCGATCTTGGTTCTATACAATCAGCTAGGATTTCCTTTTCATCTTTAAAAATCTTCTCATTTACCCCCATAGGAGTTCTAGACTCTTTAGCATTACTCATTTAAAATTTCTTGACCAACTTTCGAGTATATTCTTTTTGTGATAGGAAAATTCCATCGCTTAGTTATTTGACTTATAGTCCCAAGAAAAAAATTCAATTATCCCATCATACTCATTTCGAATTCCTCCTTCATTAGACTAGCAAAACTTTTTACTCCAGTATTAGAGGAAGACCCAAAAATGATGTCGTCAATGTAGATTTGAATAATAGTCAGTTCCCCATTACTTTTCTTGATGAAGAGCATTTCGTCTACACCTCCTCTGACATAACCATGCTTGATTAGGAAGACAGAAAGTCTCTCGTACCATGCTTTTAGGCCCTATTTTAGCCCTTAAAGAGCTTTATTCAACTTCAGCACGTGGTCTAGAAAATCTAGGTCAATGAATCCTTAGGTTGCTATACATAGAATTTTTCTTTTAGATTTCCATTTAGAAACACACTCTTGACATCCATTTGATAGAGCTTTATATCTAGGAAAGTTGCTACTACCAAGAGTAATTTGATAGATTCAAGCCTCGCAATTGATGCAAACTTTCTCCAAAATCAATTCCTTCTACTTGAGAGCATCCCTAGGCTACTAACCTTGCTTTGTTCCTAACCACAGTTCCATTTTCATCACTTTTGTTCTTGAAAAGCCACTTAGTTCCAACGACATTCTCTTCAGCAAGTCTGGGAACTAACTTCCATACATTCAGAATCTTAAATTGTAATAGTTCATCTTGCATGGCCCCAACCCAATATTCATCTAGCAATGCTTCTTCAACTTTCTTCGGTTCTATCTTAGAGAGAAAACAAGTATAATGAATGATATTGAAGATATCTATACCTACCATCAGCTTATAGTCAAGTTTAGGCACGCCTCTAGTTCTTCTTTCATTTAAATCTCCAATGATATTAGAGATGGAGTGTTTTTCTTAAACATGAGCAGAAGGTTAGAAGGAATTAGCTTTTGGATCTTGTTATGAGATTATCGGATCATCCTTTGATTCCTCAATATTTGATCTATCCATTGTAGAGAAATCAACCGCTAATTCATCATCTGTGTTTGATTCGTCTAGAGACTGCAAAAACTTCACATTGTATGACTCCATGATCGCATCGATCTTTTGTTTAGCACACTATAAGCTCGACTATTGGTTGCATAGCCAAGAAAGGTTCCTTCATCACTTCTAGAGTTGAACTTCCCTTTGTGCTCCCTGTCCTTCAAAATAAAGCACTTGCTACCAAAAAATTGAAAATATTTGATAGAGGGGGTTTTATCTTTCCAGATTTCGTATGGAGTCATTTTTGTTTTAGGTCTCAGATGAACTTTGTTTGAAATGTAGCATGCAGTAGATATAGCCTCAGCCCACAAATTCTAAGGAAAATTTTTTAATAACATCATCACCTGAGCCATGTCCTGTAAGGTTCTGTTCTTTCTTTCAACAACACCATTATGTTGAGGTGTTTTGGGAGCTGAAAATTCGTGAATTACTCCCATCTCATTACAGAACTCTTTATAACTGAATTTTCAAATTCTTTCCTGTGATCTCTTTAAACACTCCAATAGCTGCTGATTTTTCCCTGAGAAACTCAACCCAGGTAAATCTGGAAAAAACATCAAACAAAGGTATAATACTTACCTCCAACATTGGCATATTGCATGGGGCCCATTAAGTCCATATTCAAAAGTTCTAAGTTTTTGGAGGTTGTGATGGCGTGTAGCTTCTTGTGTGTCTCTTTGGTATGTTTCCTTTAGGTGCAGTCAATGCATTCTTCAGTAATCTGATCTTCAAGCTTAGGCAACCCCCGAAAAACTTCAAATTTGGCTAGATCTTTGATATTCTTGACGTTAACATGTCTTAATTTTTTATGCCAAATTTTGGCCATGTTTAGCATAACTGAATTACAGGTTGAGTCAGTGACTAGTTTGCAACAGTTATCGCCTATTCTCACCCCTTGAAAGACCACCTTTCCATTCATATCAAGTACTCTACAAAACTTATTGTGAACCAGACATCATAGTCATCATCACACAATTGGCTTATGCTAATAAGGTTGTTGTCCAAGTATTCTATAAACAACATGTTCTTTAGTCCATTTTTCTCAATGAGCGGAATTCCTCTTCCCACAACTTTACCTTCTGCTCCATTGGCATATTTGACTGTTCCGGAAACATCATAGGTGATATTCTTTAGTAGATGCTTCTAGCCGGTCATATGTTTTGAACATCTGCTATCAAAGTACCAAGTCACCTCCTCCTTAGTGACTTTGTATGCAATGACTGTGGAGACTACAGTTTGAACCATCATGACCACATGCTCCTCCCTTTTAATCTTCTCCACCCATTACATCTTCTGCTTGCTTATTAGAGCCACTTTCTTTTTTGGAGTCCTGCTCTGTGGCTTAGGAAAGTTGAACATTCTGTAGAAGCAGTAAGGTCTAATGTGTCCTCTGACACCACAGTGACAACAGACCATAGATTGCTTCCATCTTCTCATTCTCTCATTTCGATTACTTCCCTTTTTAGTATATCCAAGACCTTCTTGAATGTTGTGAGTTCTCCTAGAGTTAAAAATTTTATTGAGCGAGTTTTTTCCAAATGGAAATTTCTTCTATGTTTCCTCATAGTTAATAAACTTTTCTTCTAATTCAGTCGGCTTCTTAGTTTTTTTAGAGAGTTCATCTTTGACTTGTTTCAATTATACCAACAGTTAGATCTTTTCTTCTTTTAATTTTCTCACTGTATCAAGCAAGAGATGGTTAAGTTCAAATAAATTTTCAATAACAAAATTTACCACTTCATCAGATTTACTACTATCAGGTTATTGGGGTGATCTCTCGAGCTTAGATTTCTTTGTCGCAAATACATCAATGATTGAGGTAAAGGTAATGTAGTTTGCAAAGTTACTGATGCTGTCTTTGTCACTATCATCGGAATAGTCATCTTCATCATCTGAACTCCAAGTGGATGATTTTGTTGCTTTCATTGCTTTCAATCTTTTCTTCGTATTGACATTTTCCTCCTTGATATGTCCAGTGCCTCCAAATTCTAAACATTATTTGTCTTTATTATTGACACAATTAGTAGCTATGTGACCATATCCTTCGCATTCGTAACATTTTATTCCCCTTCTTCTAAAGCTACTGTCACTATTTGATCTTCCTTGAGGTGTTTTTCTCCTAACATTGGTATCTTATCTGAAGAATTGTTTCTTCTTCCAAACTTTTGGTTGAACCGATTAAGATTTTTCATAAGCATGGCAAATGTTTCTTCCAACTTTAGAGTGTTCCTAGCAATATTGTCATCCTGGATGGATGTATTAGCTATCGATGTGATATTCTTCGGTTTTGATGGATCAATACCCTCCTCAAGCCATAACTCTTGTTGATGAGATGCAAGGTTCCCGATGAGTTTAGAATAACAGTAGGTGCTGAGGTTCTATGTTTCTTAAATCGCAGTCACGTTCTTCCTGAAGTACCTAGGCAGAGATCTTAGGATCTTTCTTACAAGTTTTGCTTCTAGAATTGGTTCTCCCAGCAGGTACGCTTCGGTGGAGATCTTTCTAATTCTGTTATCGTATTCTTGAATGAGCTCCTTTTTTCCCATCTTCATGCTCTCAGACTCAGAAGTTAGAATTTAGAGTCTAGTCGTGCGGACATATTATGTTCCTTCACATATATCCCTGAGGACATTCCAAGCATCAAAGGTTATATCACAGGTAGCAATGAGAGTCATAAGCTATTTATCAACACCATTAAATAAAGCATTTAAGACTCTAGAGTTGAAATTAGAATCAGTTATCTCGTTTTGACTCCAATTTTCCTCTGTTTTCACCACAGTATCATTCTCGATCACCTCAGTTGGTGGAGTCCATCTTACAGTGATGTTCTTTCAAGCACGCTCATCAATATATTTGATGTGCATCTTCATCGTGTTCTTCTATATTGAGTAATTTGAGTCTGTGAGCTTGGGTGGCTCATAGTTGATCCTCCTTCCTCCAATTTTGATCAGTTTAATCTTAATTGAATGGTCTGGATTTTGCTCTGAAACCAAATTGAAAGTGTAGGCCCGATAAAGAAATGTAAAATCCATAAAAAGTAAAGCGTAGAAAATTAAAGGCCACGGGATATGGTATCCTTGTTCAGATATCTAAAGATATCCTATGTCAGTGGGGCCTTGCCCAGTTTCAATGTTTTCAATAAGGACTCATGAAAGAATACAAGAAGATATAATTGTGCTTCTAGTATCCTAAGTAGTATATTGATAACTCTATTACTGTCAAGACTGCCTCACACACAGAAGGCAAGTTTGCTTTTCACCAATCTTTAAACACATCTCATGCAAAAAGCCTAACACACAGAAGGCTACAATTCTAACTCTCTTCTCACAAACCTAGACCATCTCACACAGATAGCGGGAAACCTAACACACAGAAGGCTGAAAACACAAACACTCTACTCATACAGATGTTAACACCTCTTATTTTGTGTCTCTCTATATTTGTGATAATCTCTTCTGCTGTTGTGTCTTCTCCTTTTATAGAGCTAGGTTATAGAGTCCTTCTTCACTTCCGCATGAATAGGAAATCCTAGAAGATATGAATTTCCTGTTCTATGAATTTCTTCTGTATTTTTCCTATTCTATAATCTTCTGGATTTAATAGAATTCCTTTTTAGAGTTTTAATATATTTCTATCTTAGTGTCCTTATTAAACAAGTCTTTGACTTGTTCAATGCTTGACAACATAATTTGGAAAGTCTTTTGACTCAAATCGAAAGACTTTAAGCTTCTTCTTCAAGTAAAATAGATAACATTTTTAACAGCTGTCAAAAACTGCCAACCCACTTGATCTGTAATACTTTGATTTTTCTGGTTGTGACCCATCAAACCTCAAAATACAATACATCGAAAGATAGTTCCTTGTTGCATACACTTATCAATAATACGTAGTGGCAAAGTGAATAAAAAAACTTTATTAAAAAGAATAAGGACAGTTTCGAAATATGTAAGCCTATAAGCCTAAATAAGGCTTTCTGGGAGGAAGCAGTTAATATTACATGTTATATGGTGAATCGAGTTCCATTAACTGTAATTAAGTTGATGGAACTGATGAAGATGTAGACTAGGAAGCTATCGAATTACTATAACCTTGTTATATTTGGAAGTCTTATCTAAGTGATTTATAATGTCAAAGAAACTAAAAAGCTAGATCCAAAATCCTTGAAAATGCTTATTCTTAAGATATGCTAACAGAGTAAATGTCTACTACCTATAGGATCCCACTGTATGTAAAGTTATTATTAATAGAGATGTCACTTTTGTAGAAGATAAATCACAAAAAAATAATTCAGAAAGAAGTTTTGAGAATGTGATACAAGTAAAAAATATTTTTTAATAAAAAGCTTCTTTTAAAGCAACACTAGGAGATGTTCATGAACTAATTGAGTTTGAGGCTTTAAAAGTTCATCATTCAAATTACATAAAAATATCATCAAATTGGCATTTATACTCTCCAATAAGCAATTAATAATCTAAGTGTCTCTTAATACATGAAGATAATGCACAAAGAAATTAAAGCTCTTCATACAAGACAAAATTGGGAACTTTTGACTTTACCATAAAGAAAGAAGCCAATTGGTTATGAATTCAGACCCAGCTACTCGGCTGTCCCGGTTATGTGATGACACAGTAATCCTCCGTCGTTCTGAATTTTATACGGCAGACCCCTTGAGTAGTCAAGCGAAACCAATCCCTAGTTCGACCAGAACTGAGGTTTTTCAACAATTGTGTGACTTCTATAATCAGCTGCATAATGTGGAACCTCCTTCCACTATGGTCCCCAGACGGCGGGGACGGCCCCCTGGCTCTAAACGCAATTATTTTGCTACTGTGAAA
>JAOTAZ010000219.1:14963324-14979352 GCA_025629785.1 Erythroxylum oxycarpum
TATCCAACTTATACTCTTATAATTGATCCTCTCACTTTGATTCAATCAATCTTTTTCAAATTAATCTCAAAAATTATAAATTTGATATGGAGAGATAGATGGACGTCTTAGGAATCCAACGCTTCAAAAATTAAGTCAATAAGAAGTCGGACGAAAAAGTTATGGCCAAACAAGTGGAGAGAGGTCGCAAATGTGACGCGGCAGGCAGTGCTCGGTGATCGCCCAACGATCGCGAACGTTGGGCGTGAGCGAGCGCATGGGCGATCGCTCAGTGCTCGCTCGCCAGACGTGCTCTTGCCTAGTTGAGAATTTTTTCCAGTTCAACATCCTATCTTCCAACTTTCATATCTTTTGACCCAGAACTCCAAATTTTACAAACTTAGTATCAATGGAAAGGTAAGAGAACGCTCTACAACTTTTATGAAGAACTCAAAAACAATTTTGATCCCTATAAGGGTCAAAAGTTGACAACAAAGTGGTTGTCCGACAATTGCATCCTAAACAGCATCAGAACTTCTAAGCATCATAACTTTCCACTCCATTGTCCAAAAATTCCATACTTTATATCAATGGAAATATAAAAACATAACTTATAACTTTCATGAAGATTACAAGAACAATTTCCACCTCTATGAGGGTCAAAATTCTAATAAAAGGTTCTATCCCGAAATTTCTTTCCTAGACAACATTCAAACTTCAAAAATCCATATCTTCCAATTCCCACATCTAAAAATGGCATGCTATACCTCATTGGAAAACTATGAATTCCCTCTACAACTTTCAAGAAGGCTACCTGGCCCAATTCAAACCATATCAATCTAGAATTTGCCTCAAAGCTAACATACACAAAACCTACCCTTATGGGCATTTTCAAAAACAAAACAAAACATCCAAAATTCAATTAATCATAACTTTCAACCCCGATATCGAAAAATGTCATACTTCATAACGATAGAAAGCTATCAACAGAAGTTACAACTTTCATGAAGATTATTTCATCAAATTCTACCTAAATCAAACCAGAAAAATTCATGAAAGTTTCAACTCAAAGTCAACTCTGCTACTATTCGTCCCAAAAAGTCAAACTTGCAATTCTCTAAAATTTAACACTTTCACTACTCATTTCTTGCTTTCAATTCCATTTACACTCAAAACACCCATAAACAATTTTTAGTCCATAATTAAATCGTAAACATCAATAACAAAAACATACACACATACTCTCTCATCATCAACTTGCTAAACTCATCTACCCTTAATCTCATATATCATTTCACATTCTTGAATTTTCTTTTTCTTTGCATCTGAATAATTCACCACAAATTCCTCATTTAGTTTCAACTAATAATTCAAAATTCCAAGAAAAAGTTTGAGATCCAACAAGCAATTACAAGTTTTGAGAGAGATGTGGAGCAAAAAAGCCGTAGTGCCGGATGAGATCCCTATAGAGGTATGGAAGCGAATAGGAGTTGTAAGTATTGAGTGGTTAGTTCAACTCTTTATTGTGATCCTCGAGTCAGCTGAAATGTCGGATGGATGGAGATTGAGTAGGTTGATCCCCTTATACAAGACTAAAAGGGGACATCCAACAATGTCACAACTATAGAGGCATCAAATTATTAAGTCACACCATGAAGCTGTGGGAGAAAGTAATTGAAAAGAGAATCCGAAGAGCTGCTTCTATATAAGCCATCCAATTTGAATTTATGCCTGGTAGGTCCACGACAGAAGCAATACATCTACTGCATAGACTAATGAAATGCTACAGGGAACGAAAACGGGATTTGCATATAGTTTTTATTGATTTGGAGAATACATATGAGAGGATTCCTAGAGAACTCTTATGGAGGTGTTTGGAGGCAAAGGGCATTCCTATGACCTATATTAGTGTAATTAGGGATATGTATGAAGGAATATTGACTAGCATAAGGACAATAAGAGGTGACACAAAAGCGTTTTTTATTAGTGTTGAACTACGCCAAGGCTCTGCTTTAAGCCCTTTTTTGTTCAAATTAGTGTTAGATGAACATACTAAACATATTCAAGGAGAGGTACCTTGGTGTATGTTATTTGCTAACGATGTTGTCCTGGTGGATGAGACCAAAGAGGGGGTCAATTTTAAGGTAGAATGTTGGAGAGATACATCAGAATCAAAAGGTTTTAGAATGAGTAGGATTAAGACAGAGTATTTAAAATGCAACTTTTCAGGAAGCCAGATGGTACATGAGACGACGATAGCAATTGGTACTGACATCATACCACAGAAATTGAGTTTTAAATATCTTGGGTCCATTATTCAAAGAGATGGTAATATCGATGCCGATATAGTACATTGTATTAGATCTGGATGGGTCAAATGGCGAAGCGCATCAGGGGTTTTATGTGATAAAAAGATTTCTTTAAAACTCAAAGGGAAGTTTTATAAAATGGTGATTCGACCAACCATGTTATATGGGGCAGAGTGTTGGCCTGCAAAGTAGACATACAAGATAGTTATTGGTAGCAGAAATGCGTATGTTTTGGTGGATGTGTGACATTACCAAAAGAGATAAGGTTCATAATCGTGTGGTGAGAGACACACTACAGGTAGCTAGTATTGCCGACAAGTTGAGAGAGACCAGACTTAGGTGATTTGGGCATATGCGCAAGCGGCCCTTTGATGCTCCGGTACGAAGCTGTGAGAAAATAACTCTTAGTGAATACAAGAGGAGAAAAGGGAGGCCTTACAAAAACTGGAGGGAAGTGATCAAGAAAGATATGATATAGTTGGCCCTTACTAAAGTAGTGGCTAGAAATAGAAAAGTATGACGTGATCTGATAAGGGTAAAGAATACCCTTTAAAGATCACCGAAACAGTATAGTTAGTTATTAGGAGATGTTTACTCTAATGCTCGCGCTACGCAGTTATCACGTAGGAAGTCCAACTCAACGTCCTTTCTGCCTTTTCTAGGTCTAAGCGTTGGACAAGGCTTACAAGCCTACAACTTGGTTTTTCAGGACATGTGTATGGGGAAAGATCTTGCGAGGCCATCTAAAACCGTAGGATTGTCATACCTTCAGGGGATCTGAGCAAGGACTCCTAACTTAACTAGAGACAAGAAGAGCCAAACTTTGCAGCTTATCAGGTACCAGCAAATCTGGACTCCATCAGGTATATCCTTTTTAGTTATTTTTATTTTTATTTATTTATGTATTTATTGTAATTTATTTACATAATAATTTAGCGTGCTAGTTTTACCTATTTACTCTTTAACCTACATCACTCTTGTATTGTCACATCTATATGTGGATTTATCGGAAACAACCTCTCTATTATGTAGGGGTAAGGCTGCATACTATTAGACCTTCCCAGACTCCGCTTTATTGCAGGACTTCGGACTGGGTGTGATGATGATGATAATAGTTATAGACCCAAAAGAATGTATTAAAGTGATAAAGGTGTAATTAGTTAGAGAATTTGAAATTAACGACTTTATGTCAACAAACAAGATTATAAGGATAGATAACCATCGGCTCAAAAAATAATAGGAAGAATTATCTTTCTTAGAATAACTATATAAAGAAGGTTTTGCTATGCTTCAATATGTAAAACCATAAGCCAAAATCTACCCTTCTTATTATTAATTTAAAGATACTCTCTAAATGAGCTTTATCAATGAAGATGAGAGGATCGATGTATTTGAAGTACTGTATGCATCTATTCATCATGATTTGTATAGGATAGAATATTACACATGTAATAGGAGTTGTATATCACTATATGAAGAATCCTAATATGAGAGCATTGAATTATTATAAAGAAGATCCTAAAATACATTACGGAAACTTCTAATGCTGTATTACAATATTAAGGATTAAACTTGTATTGTCCAATAATACATTGACTTTGATTATTTAGGTAATCTTGATAAAAATAAATCTACTACAAGTTTTGTGTTATTAGTTTTGTAAGTTGAGTTTCAAAGTTATAGCTAATTGTAACTACATCAATAATATAACCGAAATATGTAACAACTACAAAAGCTAGGAAAGAAGCAATATAGTTGAAATTGACGTTGTAAGAACTCGAGTACAAATAATGGAAGATTTCGTAACATTTATAGTGCTTTGCATCTAGTAAGGAATCTAGAATTTTATGCAAAAATTAAGCATATAAGATTTCAATTTCACTCTATTTACGACAAAGTGAGGGAAAGAACTATTGATATGCAAAAAGTTTATACCAAAGACAATATACCAAATTTTATAACAAAAATAGTTAATAATAACAAGTTTGTCTAGTATCAATCCTCTTGTAAGATAACATAAAAATAAACAACATGACAATGATAAAGTGGTATTAAGATTGATTGATTCTTAATCAAATCTTCAAATGGGAGATTATTAGAAAATTTTAGATAATACCAATATGATATTTGATATTATTTACAATAGCTAAAATAATCTACACATTATTCACAAAATATTTAAATGAAAGAAGATAATGTATGATATAAAGTAAATAGTATATTATATGATGATTATAATAAATTAAAATATATGATTATAATGAATTTGATTCATCTATATATACATATATATCTTCTTGTTTCATGTATCTAAAAAAAGAATATTCAAATATTCAAAAATAGAGGTTATAAAAATCCCAATCTTAAGGTTGTAAGTAACAAATTAATATTTGTAACTTATATTTAATAAATGTTTGTATCATAATTTACTCATAATAATATTTAACGTTTCCTATTTCTTTCAATTTTAGTTGAGCTACGATTTTTTTTCATCTACATGTGATCAATTGAAAACAGTTTCTCTATTAATTAGAGATAATATTGTATACAACCAGAACTCTACGAACCCCACGTCAAGCAGAATTTTTACTGAGTTGTTATTATTGTTGTTGTTGACTTATTGTTATAATTTTATTCTTTCTTCCTAATGATTCTACCAATAATAACATATATGATATATTCAAAATAACAAGTGACAGTTATTTAGAATATATTTTATTGTACTAAGTTATAGACATGTAATTTAGTTAAAGTAGAAAGTGAATGTAAACAATTTTTTATCTGATAACGATAGTTGTTAATTGAAATTTTAAAGCTTTACGAGAGTACCTTTTCTCGGATATATAGAATGATATTTTTTTTTCTTCTAAAGTTGACAAAACTCAACTATGACAATTGTGTAAATGTGAAGATAACCTGAAATGGACTGGGTGTTCAATTTTAAGCCACAAAATGTTGGGTTTAATGTAGTACCCCTTATTCTATGAACTAAATTCTAAAAGTCCAATCGGAATCTGAAGAATATAATAATTGATTTGTTCAGCCAACAACACCATCCCTCTCATTCAGGTCTTAACCAAAAGGGTCGCTTTTTAAGTAGTAGGTACGTATATATATTGGACTTTCCACAGTCGTGTACCCATATCATTGACTTGAAATAGTTGTACAAAGTACTCCGCAGCTGATGATGATCCCTTTTCTTATATATTTGGTAATTTCATTTCTAGATATAAGCATGATTAATCTGGACGAACCAACGAGTAAATGCACACAGAACAAAAGGACGCCGTGCCATTGTCTAAATTCTTAAAACACTGTCACTATTTTACAGCACTTAGGATGCATCGAAAACATTCAATTCATTGTATACTATTCACTACTTCGCATAGTTTGCTTGAAGAAATTAATAGGTTTACTAAGTTTGATTTTGTTATCTACCCTCATAAATAAATAAATAAATAAATAATCAAAGCTAGAGTTAAAACAGGAGGAGAAATTTTGACGACGTCCATGACAGGCAATTTCCTTTTAGAAGTTGTAGTAGTAGGTGAGTGAGATTGCTCACCACAAATGATGACCAAAGCCCACCGTAAGCCACCTATGTGTTAGGTAAACATCTTACGTGGAACAATGTTGGTGGCTTCCAGTCAAACACGACTTCCACGTACCTAAACAACTGTGAATATCTTATTTTTATAATACCCACATCACCCATACCCCTCACCAACCTCCATGTAATTTTAAAGGTTTCTAAAGAGCCTTTTATTTGGTGATACTGGACCACCTTAGTTTCAACCAATACCCGATTGAGAGCCGTCCCATTTAGGATCGACCAACAACCCCGCCCTTCACCAAAAAAATTGTTATGTTTTACATAATAATAATAATAATATCACGTTTGAATTTTAAGTCCGATAACTTGTAACATCTCATTAATTAAACACTTCTATATTATTAATTGTTATATTTGAAGAAGGGTTTATGGAGAGACTAGTGTACCTGATTGTTCCTAAAAGTTTAGACTTTAGCTTCATATGTTGGACTTTGTCATAAGCAAGTTGTGAAATTCCAATCAACTCCTTCCCACCACCCACCACCCACCACCTACTTGTATATTTACCTCCGTCGTACTGCTCAACCCAACCAGGGAAGCAAAACCAAACACCTACCTTCTCTTATTTTTTGCTCCCTTAGTCTCCAAACTATTTTCATTTTCTTTCTCTATTAACAACAATGGAAGCAAAAGATGATCAACAGGAGTTCATTTTTCGTTCCAAGTTGCCCGATATCTACATCCCAAATCACCTCCCTTTGCACACTTATTGCTTTGAGAACATTTCCCAATTCAAAGACAATCCTTGTCTGATCGATGGTCCCACCGGACAAATCTACAGTTATGCTGACGTTGAACTTATCTCGCGTAAAGTTGCTTCCGGCCTCAACAAGTTAGGCATCGAACAAGGTGATGTTATTATGCTTTTGCTCCAAAACTCCCCGGAGTTTGTGTTCGCATTCCTAGGCGCGTCGTTTCGTGGCGCTATCAACACAACCGCAAACCCATTTTACACTCCGGCGGAGATAGCGAAACAAGCGACTGCGTCAAAGGCGAAGCTTATAATAACACAAGCAGTTTACGCCGGGAAGGTTAAGCAATTCGCTAAAGATAATGATATTAAGTTGATGACCATCGAATCACCACCTGAAGGTTGTTTACATTTCTCGGAGTTGTCAAACGCTGACGAGAACGACAGCCCCGCCGTTAAAATCAACCCCGACGATGTCGTCGCGCTTCCGTACTCGTCGGGGACCACAGGGCTTCCTAAAGGAGTTATGTTGACGCACAAAGGTCTTGTTACAAGCGTGGCACAGCAAGTGGACGGAGAGAACCCTAATCTCTATTTTCACGATAAGGATGTTATTCTTTGTATTTTGCCATTGTTTCACATATACTCGCTTAATTCTGTGTTGCTTTGTGGGCTAAGAGTTGGCGCGACTATCTTAATTATGCCAAAGTTTGAGATCATATCGTTAATGGAGCTTGTACACAAGTACAAGGTCACGATCGCTCCTTTTGTGCCACCCATTGTTCTGGCAATAGCTAAGAGCCCTGAAGTCAATAAGTACAACCTGTCGTCGATTCGGATGGTGATATCCGGCGCAGCTCCAATGGGCAAGGATCTTGAAGACACAGTTAGCGCAAAGTTGCCAAACGCCAAACTTGGTCAGGTAATTATATATATCCAGTGAAGGCTTATGCGAATTTTCTATTTTACATGAAATAAAGAGGTATAGTATTTTTTTCAGAGATATTGGGGCTGTTTTGTTAGCACAAATGAAGAACTTCCTTTCTGATAATATTAATAATGATTAAAAAATCTTTTTTTCTTCGGGTACTATTATGATCTAAAAAATTGGAGTTTAACTAGATTATTTATGAAGGATCATTAATTAGTAAATAACACCAACAACTTATCAATGCCTAAAGTAGTGGGTACGTAAATGTCTTTCTTAATTTCTGGTACTACCGGTTGAGGTACATCCGTTAGACTAGGAGCTTAAAGTCTTCATCTCATAATTGTGTGAAGGGATACGGCATGACGGAGGCAGGTCCAGTGCTGTCAATGTGCCTGGCATTTGCCAAAGAAAGTTTTGAAATCAAGTCTGGCGCTTGCGGGACTGTCGTGAGAAACGCCGAGATGAAGATTGTTGACCCGGAAACTGGCGCTTCGCTACCCAGAAATCAAGCGGGCGAGATTTGCATCAGAGGGGACCAAATCATGAAAGGTGCTTGTTCTTAATCCTACCCTTCTTTACTGCCTTTTCCTTTTATTGCATATCAAATTTAATCAAAATTCTCGAAAATTTCAGTTCAAGTTGTTCAACCACTAACTGGTAAAGAATTTCAATGTATACAATAAATTAAATTACAATAACAAATTGTGTAGACGTGAAAGTAAATGTTTCTTCTTAATTTAGAACAGGAAATTTATAAATAAATTGAACGTTAATATTTTGGACAAAATTAACCATATTTCCTTCACACTTGTGACTTGTCTAAATGGTATTAGGTAGGATGGGTGTATAATTATCCACTATTATGGCCTTTGCCTTTTTCTCGTACTTATCTTTTGGATCTAAGCTAAAGGTGACTTTGCTCACCTACTCCCAACCTTTAATTCAGACGTGGGACCAACTCAATTTCTAGGTATCACGATTTGATGTTATGCTGCCCATAATGCTTACAAGTAGACATTCCATGTCCACTTTTAAATTTTGGGTTCATTCATTTTTAACTTATGTATAAATTAATTGAAGCAAGATTTATAAAAATTTTAACTCTTTTTAATAAAGTTGCTCAAAAATTGACTTTGTAATGGAGATTTTATTCATATACATGTGAATTTCCAATCAACAATAGCTGTTCGTATAGGATCTTGATTTTCTTCTAAGAAAAAGTCTTGCTCTCTTTTTTATATTAAAGTCGTGTTCCTTGAGAAAGTATACGCACGAGTACTTGTTAAGTAATTGACTTTGTCAATTACTTGATGGATATTAGCAATTTTCTATTCATCTTAGCAAGAGAAAGCGCGTGCACAATTTTTTATTTTTTTTTTTGGGTTCTTAAATCATATTTTAGAAAATGGGAAATGAATTAATCAAGTTAATGCAGGCTATCTAAATGACCCGGAGGCAACAGAGAGGACAATAGACAGAGACCGATGGTTGCACACGGGAGATATTGGGTACATTGACGATGATGATGAGCTCTTCATCGTTGATCGGTTGAAGGAGTTGATCAAATACAAAGGCTTCCAAGTGGCCCCCGCTGAGCTCGAGGCAATGCTGATCGCCCACCCAAATATCTCTGATGCTGCGGTCGTACCGTAAGTTCAGCCGGAGAATAATATTGATTATACTTTTACCCACTTTGAATTTGACTACCAGCTGATCACCGTTGGGTGTGTTCCAGAATGAAAGATGAGGCTGCAGGGGAAGTCCCAGTTGCATTCGTTGTGCGATCATCAAACGGTTCAATTATCACGGAGGACGAAATAAAACAATACATCTCGAAACAGGTGAACACTTGAATCTATATAACTCGGGAAAAAAAAAAGATAAAAGAGAATTATAGACGGCATCGTGTGTAAGATGATATCTTCGATATTAGTCTTTGTCTGACTCCGACTGCTCGCAGCAAGTTGGAAGGTGCTTCTTTATTAACGTACGAAATTTAAAAATACATTCATAATCATATCCTTTAATTTCTAATGACGCAAAGAATGTGTGAGTGTCTGACTGAATAGCAAGCAGCCTTGAAATTGAAATGTCACTGTCCTAGCAAACTTATTGGAACTGATCAACAATCGACCAGTCACCAATTGGGTCCATGTCCGTGGATATATAATTATTCGTCTTGGATTAGTTTTAACGAGATTTGCTCTTATTTTATAATTAAAGTGCACATGTCATCTGAAGTTAAAGCTTGTTCTTATGATTGTGTAGGTTATATTCTACAAGAGAATTTACAGGGTTTTCTTCACCGAATCAATTCCTAAAGCTCCGTCAGGCAAAATTTTGAGGAAAGACCTCAGAGCAAGGCTTGCTACCGCTGTTGTTTCTAATTAAATTACGCGTGTTCTATAGCCAACAAAGTAAAAAGAGAAAGGGAAGACAGAGAACTGATTAAATGATATTCGACCTTTTGTAAGATTCGGCAAGCAAGGCCAAGGAAGAGTCTGATACTGATATTGTATTGATTTGTTTTGTACATGATGTTACGAACACCAAAAACATACTTGTACCGCACCTTTCACAAGGTATTGCAGCTTCTTCTTTTTTTTCCCCTCCAAGGACATTGACATTTGTTGCTAAAATGTTCTCTATGTATAAATTGTTCTTTGCTGTTTGAAATTTAGTGGGCCGATGTGTTATTTGTCACCAGCCTTTATATGTGGTTTGGTATATGGGATGACTCGGTAAACAATTGGCTTGAGTTGCAGCTTTAAGAAAAGGGCATGAGAAGTATCGTTAATGTACACTATCTTTTGTTACATAAAGAAATCAAAAAGGTTTATTTATATCTCAAAGAAGACGGTGTGGTGATGTTCCCTTGAGGGTTATTGCACTTGCAGTGTCGGTTGAGATAATTCATGTATTAGTATTATTTTGTTTGGATGAAAGAAAGAATATATTAAGCTTTTAGGCTCATGTATTAGTAATTTGATAGAATGATGGTACAAGTAGTTTCTGCTGATTGAGAATATTCCAACATCATGCCTTCTTCTCCTACTACTGCAGGCCGCGCCTTTAGCTGCGAAGGGCTTGTACCCTGTCTGTATGGAACCAATGGTTGGACACAAGATCCAAAATAGTGGTGGTAAGTGAAACAAAAGCCCTAGTTTTTATGGCTTTAGTCTAGTGACAAATCATCTGTCCACAAGCTTGCTAGAGAAATTGTAGTCGGAACCTTTTATACATCAAAAATGCGCTTTGAAACTTGACATTTACACTAGGATACAAGTTAATGTTTATATTGAATTTTGACATTGACAAAATATTTAAAGTAGATCATAAGTGTATGAAAAATATGACTAAGTTACCTCTCTATTAATTGAATGAGGTTTGCTATATGAATATGTGAATGTGTCAAGTATTGACACAATATGATGATATGATATTGAGAAAAAAAAAGAAAAACATTTGAAAATCAAGATTTCGAAATGTGCCTTCGGGCAATCCGAATTTTCGTTTTCAATTATGTGTATTATGTGGGTTTGGTAAGGTCCCCTTCGTATGAGTCAGTACACTGGTCTCCCTTTGATAGCCTTCTCCCGGCTGCTCGCTAGTGGCATAGGAGTTCCAATTACGAACTCCCCTCTATTCACAGCTGCACAGAACCGCTATGCGGGAATGTGCAGTATGTTCTGTTAGGATCGACCCAAACCGTTTGATGTGCTATGTCTTTTGTTTTGTTTATATTTGTGATGCATTTTTATGTGTTGCATTCATGTTTTGAAATTGTTCGTGATTTGCGAAAAAGAATTTGTGACAACTTTTGAGAATTTGTGAAAAATGAGAAATCGAGGTTTTCAACCGTAAAATTTGTGAAAGTGTTTATGAAAGTTTTAGAATGTTTTGAAAAGGGAAGACTTTGAGAAATAAGGATTTAGCCAATTTTTCTAATGTGAGACTTCGGAATTAAAGAGCAAAAGTATTTGCAAAAATGTTTTCGCTTATCTTTCAATGTATAAACATATTATCCACGAGCTATTTCAGCTCACCCCCCTTTTTCATCCCCATCTCCAGGTATTCAAGAAGGAGATCGGATGAAAGAAAGTCAGTTCGTCCGTTATGTTTGTATTAGTATTTATGTTGGATTTGGTTTTTGTAAAAATAAGAGGTTAGATATATGATATGTAATTTTAGAGAAATATGTATTCTTATGTATTTCGGTTTTGGCAATAGATATTGTATCGTGGCTTGAGAATGCCACTTTGGTTCCATGATGTATATGAATTATGAATTAGTGTATGGAGTTTGGTTTATGAATGATTAAGGGATATGATTATAATTGTAGATGAATATTCATGAGATTGTATATGATTATAATTGTAGATTGAGTTTGGATTGATGACGATTTTTCAAAGGGGAAAATTTATATGGTTTTTATTTGTGTGCGATTGAATAAAGATGGAAAAAAATTTATACCGGATTTGATTGGACTATACCGATTTTCAGATTTTGGTTTCGACTTAGGTTTCCAACGCAAGCATATTCGTTACTGGATGTTGAACAATTCGTTTGGTTCACTTTTCGTCTTCCACGATTTCGTAAATCCGATTCTTTGATTCCGCATATGTTTGTGCTTCCGCTATATGATTTCCGATCCGTTCCATTGGTTTACTTTGTTTTCGTATCTGATTATCCGCTTCGATTCGCTTTTGTATTTCAGTTTTTCGTTCTTTTTTCGGTTGGGATCCGGTCCCGAGATCGGGTCCCAACAGAGAAAGGTTAACTTTAATGTTACCATTTCTCTCACATCCTCATAGGATACTTTTTGAGTGATTAAGGTAACTGTAGCTCATGATAATATAGAGTTACATCAGATGGTTGACAAAATTGCTTTCCTGAGTAAAGACCTTTATGAAAAGGTCTATATGGTACAACTTGAAAGATTTCAAGATCCAAATAAAACTAACATGGTTTGTGCATTATGCAGATCAATATATGGTTTATATCAAACCTCCTAAAAGTGTTACCTTAAATTTGATAAGGATTGACCTCTTTCAACTTCATGGAAAATAAAGTTAAAAGATGCTTGTACTATAAGGTCAGAGGGACCAAAATTATCTTCATATTACTACATGTGGTTGATATATTGCTCACGTCAAATTACTTGACCGTGTTGTATAAGGTTAAGCAACTTTTGGTCAAGAACTTTAACATGAAGGACCTTGGTGAAACATCTTTTGTCCTAAGTATTCAGATTCACCGACAGATCTCAGCACTCATCAGGCCTCTTATAGAATTCATACATTGAGTATGTATTACAAAGGTTTAATACGGTTAACAATAAACCTATCATAACACCTATCTCTCATAGTCAGAGATAATCTTTGGCACAGTATCCAAAGAATAAAATAAAGACAGAGGTTACGAGAAATGTTCCGTATACTAGTACTATTGATAGCCTGATGTATGCTTGGCTATGTACTAGGTAGGACATTAAATTTACTATTTGATTGTTTAGTCAATATCTGGTTAATCCAGGTGTAGACCATTGGAATGCAGTCTAGCGAGTGTTGAGATACTTAAAGGAACTAAAGATTATATGTTGACATATAGCACAGTCAACAGACTAAACCTCGTAGGGAATTCATATTCAAATTTAGCTATATGTCTGGATGATCAAAAGTTCACTTAAGGTTACATGTTTTAAGTTTGCAGATGGTACAATGTCGTGGAAGAGTATCAAGTAGACACGAGTGACTTCCTCGATCATGCAGACAGAGTGTATGCTAAGGGGATGCTTCATATATGATTTAGCTCATAAACTTGATTTCTGAGTTGTTTGTGGTTGATTCAGTGGATAGACCCATTCAGTTGTACTATGGTAATCTTCTTGCTATGTTGTTTAATAAAAATAAAGAATATCACAAGGTCTTAGCATTTAAAGGTCAATTATTTAGCCATAAAAGTGTTGATACGAAAAGGTGACATTAAGGTTTAGAGCATTTCAAGACTGAGGAAATGTTAGTCAATCCTTTAACTAAAGGACTTCGCCCACTTATGTCTGTGACACAAGTATATAGTATGGGTGTTTTGACGTCCTTAGACATTGTTAGTTAGGAGATCGTTGTGTTTGCTCCACATACATTTGTACATTTTGATGTATTATGATAGTATGATGGTTCATCGATAAAGATGATCATCGTTTATCCTAAGTAATACGTGTTATCATATATTGTCATAATACTTACAAAAGTCTTAAGATTTGTGTTTATCTTAAGCATTTAAAGTTCATTGGGCATATATATAGCATGACCTTGTGCCTATGTCATTTAGGCTCATATAGCTTTATACGGATATCCATGAAGTTTGACATGACATAGGGGATATAAGTTTTAATCCCATAAAGGTTTTCTCTAATGCAGTTTAGCATTTGGTGAGAGGAAACAAGTTTTTTCTAATGTTGTTTAGCATTTGGTAAGAGAAAACAGGATTTCTCTAATGCAGTTTAAGCATATGCAGTTTAATATAAAGTTGGAAAATTCAAGATGTACAAACAAAGATGATATAATTTAGATTATAGAGGTTTCATCTTAGTTTGCAACACTCCATTTTTCCCATTTATGTTAGTGAGGTATTAGGTATACGTGATTGTATTGGATTTGTGTCGCACATGACACATGCATTTGATAATTTTCGATATCGAAAGCCTTGTGGACGGAATGATAGCATTTCGTTATCTTTAGATCAAATGTTCTGCTTTTAAACTTAGTCGACTAATTCAGTAGTGTGGCTTAACTGAGTTTTTAAACTGTTTATAAACTAGAGTCAAAACTGCAATTAATACTTGTCTAAGAGGGAGAATGTTAGACAATTTTATCCTTTCTTATAAAATCGGACAACTATTAATTGCATTTTTCATTTTTTAAATAACTTATCGATTAAGTTATGTAATTTGGTCCTGATAAAGATAATAAAGTAGCCCAACAAATGATCTAAATCAATGGGTCAAAGTCTGGGTGAAAAATAGATCCCAAACAGTGTAGACCGAATCTATATTGAGCCTGTGATGGGAAAGCATGATATGGAAGCTATATATGAAGGTTAAGGTCTCTTACAGTTGCTCATATTAATCATAAGCATAAGGATTCTTTGACCCAATAAGAGAAGCTTACGTTTTGAGAAAACTGTAGAAAGACCTTACCTGCATCCTGGAGAGTAGTTCTTATGAAGGCAGCGGTAGATTCGCTCGAAAAGCTCGTTTTAAGTTCTGGAGACCGGAATCAGGTATTTTTCACATTTCTTCATTTCTTGTCCTTTCACATTCGATCCGGGATACGTGACTAAGGTACCGTTATGTATTACAAGCTTATGAGAAATAAAAGTCTCAAAGGGGTCATGGCTATGCCAATTATTAACCAGAATCAAGTATTCCTACCATCACAAATAATTTTTTGTATAAAATTTCTCAAATGTTGTCAACGAGGGCATGGAGCCAATTATGTGCTCTCCCAGGATAGCTACGAGTGCATGTCCTGTCGAGGTGATGAAATTCAATGATATTAGCAAAGTCCAAAAGAGAGTTAAAAGTCCCTAATAACAGGCAATATCTTGGTTGCATTTGAAAAGTTACTGATGTATTTGTTATGTTTGTTGATGATTGTCAATATTTGGATATTTGAAAAGTTACGTGATTATTCACAATTAATGTTTTCTACGAAAAATACATCAGTAAAGAAAGAGTAATTTTATTATTACCTTATTGCATGCATTATTCAATGGTGATTGAATATAATATACCTAAATTCAAAGGTCATTGTTGTGATGGGACTTTTAAGATGGCAAACTAAAATAGTTATGTGCTTTTCTATAAAAATATTTTGTTATTAATTCTTTGCATAAATCTGCCAGAGTTTTACGCATAAAGAATATCATCATCATCATATTATGAAAGATCTTTGTTTTTTATCATGTTTAATGAAATGTTATTCAAAGCTCATTTGTTGAATTATACAACAATTATGACTCTAATCTCTAATAATGTCCGAATCTCCTTAAATAAATATTAAAAATAATAAAAATAAAAATAAAGGAGGTAAATAAGCATAATGTGTAGCTTTTCTCCTTGTTGACACTCGAACTATTATCTCCTAAATGAAAGTCAAATCCAGCTACCCGACAATAATGGAAGAATGATATAAATTTCACTAGTATAGAATTTATCCAGAATTCATACATTTATTATCAGCATTAGGCTCATTTCTACCTACTTGTTTAAGTTATTTTTTAAATTTTCTTTATTTCCAATAATTAATGACATTTTTATTTTATTATGATGTTATATATTCTATTAGTTTATTGATGATTTCATGTTACTTGTATGCATACTATTATTAGAATTTAAATACATTAATTTTATACATAACATTATAAAAGGATAATTTGTTGATTACCAAAGCGAAAAATTAATTAAAAATATAATTTGTTAGTTACCAAAGTGAAAAAATTAAT
>JAOTAZ010000219.1:15024077-15034428 GCA_025629785.1 Erythroxylum oxycarpum
ACGCGCTGAAGACGATTGTCTTTAGGGCATTACTCTAACAATCTTACGGTACATAAGTCGAGTTATCGAACATACAAATCGACTTATCAGTACCGAAAGGGCATAAGTCGAGTTACACGAGTGTACAAGTCGACTTACACTAACAGCACTTACCAGCTGGAAAAAAAATAGAGAACAAGAAGACAACAACTTTTCATTGGGTTTCTTATTACCCATCTGTTGTCTTCTTAATTTATACTCTCCTCTATTTTAATCTTTTGTTCGGCTGGGTTAGTTTTGTTAAAGTTAGGTTCTCTTTTTCTTTTTGTGGGCTTTATAAAACTTATGTCTTTTCCTCGTTTATATCCTGAAATACGTTTTCTGCATTATACATGGTCACATACACGACCATGTAAGTGACTGTGTATATTCCAAGGTCACTAAAGTCACAGATGTATATGGTTACAAAGAGCTACACGTTCTTCGTATATAGCTGTGTATGTCATGCACACAGGTGTGTACACGACTGTGTATCTCTTCGCCTTTCACGTCTTTCTTCATATAGTTCCAGAGACTTATACGGTTGATTCACACGACCATATAAGTTAAGGACATGAGCATGTAGCACCCTGCACAGTCGTGTCTCCTCTAGAAGAGCTTCATCCAACTATCATTCATCTTATCTTCACTTGTTTGCCATTCCTACGAACCATAAAGCATCAACGATTACTGAAAGTTTTAAAATAGGGTTCGACACTTAACAATCTTCTCCCCAGCCCATTTGTGAGGAAGATATATTATGCTTTAATAGCTACCTGAGAGACATCCCAACAAGTTTATTACAAAGCTCACGTTTGTTTTCGGGAATTGTTTTAACCAACACATCAACACCATTCAAGTTTGTATGAATCTTCATCAATATTAATTGTTGTTCTTCAATCAAAAACCTTAACCAATGATACCTAACATCTATGTAATTTGTACAAGAATGATGCATAGTATTTTTGTTCAAATCAATTGTACTTTAACTATCACAAAATACTACATAGTCTTTTTGCTTCACATCTAACTCTTGAAGGAATCTTTTCAACCAAGGCATCTACTTACTAGCTTTTATTATAGCTATATACTCTTCTTCAGTCGTAGGTAAAGCTATATACTTGTATAGCTTGGATTGCCATGAATCAATTTTCTTTGCAAACTTGAATTAAAAAGTTGAAGTGAATTTTATTCCATTAAGATCCTAGCCATATCTGCATCTGTATAAGCTTCTAGAATTGGCTCACCATCACCAAAACATAAATTCCACTTTAAAGGACCTCTTAAGTTTCTCAAAATTCATTTTACTGCTTCCCAGTAAACCTTTCCTAGATTAAACAAGAATTTGCTCATTAACCTAACAACCTATGCAATATCGGGTTGTATACACACCATAACATACATTGTAGACCCTACTAGAAATGAGTATGGAACATAACATATATCATCTTTCTTCTTTTCTATTGAGGGACATGCATGTTTTCTTCGCATAAAATGAGGTGCCAGTGGCGTGCTAACTAGCTTGACATGCTTCATATTGAACCTTTCTAGTGACAACCATAAGCATCGACATAAGTTTGCTTGTAACTATAATTCGTTATAAAAGAATCAAACTTCCAATACCATTGCCTTGGAGTTTATTTCAACAAATATAAGCTTTACTTTAACTTGCAGAATATATTTTCCTTGTCTTTAACTTTGAAACCTTTTGACTGCTCCATGTATATCTCCTCTTTCAAATCTCCAAAAAGAAGCTTGTTTCAACATCCAAATTCTCAAACTCACGATCTACACAGACAATCAAATCCAAAACTATTTGACTTGAGGTCATCTTGACCACTGTTTGAGAAGATTTCATCAAAATCTATACCCTTGTTCTGAATGAACCCTTTCACCATTAACCTTGCCTTTTGCTTCACCAGCTCGTCATCATATTTCTTTATCTTTAAACACCCATTTATTCTTTAGTTCCTTTTTGTATTTTGGAAGCTTTACAAACTTATATGTATCATTCTTCTTCAGAGAGTTCATCTCTTCTTTCATTGCTGCGAGCTAGACATTTTTATTATTAGATGATGTAACTTCTTTCACATTTTCAGGAGTCCTCTTAGTAGTAACTAATAAATATTCTAAACTCAGATATCTTGTAGAAGAACTTTTCTTCCATGTTGACCTTCAAAGCTATATATTATTGGTTGTTGGATTCGGTTGCTCCCCCTACTTATAATCTTCAATGATTTCATCTTCAGCAATGTTTGGATGTGATTTATGTAACTCATCATTACCAGGTTATACATGATTACCATCAATGTGTGTTTGGTCACACATTTAATCTCCTTCATCTGTAGGCTACACAATCATGTTAGAATTTGGATAATAATTAACTACATCATAAGATGAGCTACTTTGTGTAATCTTTTCTCCTCTTATAATATTAGCGCTTCTCTCAAGCTCTTGAAATATAGCTTCCCTGTTCCTGATCATTTTTTGCTTATTTGGGTCATAAAGTCTATTTAATGTCATACGATATACAATAATCTTTAAAATCTTTAGAGGTATACTCACTTTCTTTATATGTTCGCAGGAACTTCTGCTTCCTCTCAGCTTTCCTTTATACCATGACATCACACTTCTGAAAGTTTCAAATACTTGACTCTTTGCTTTCAATATGTATGCCCAAGTCTTCCTTTAAACATCATCAATAAATATAATAAAATATTTGTTACCGTCCGATGACTCATCCTCAATTGGGCAATACACATATGAAAGCACCAACTTTAATAACTCTGTCTTCCTTGTAGATCTTCTCTTGAAAGAGACTCTGTGTGACTTTCCTACCTAACAATGATCACAAGGATTAAGCGGTAGGGTGTTCTTGACTGGGATAAAGGATTTACTAGCCAATAACTTTATTCCTTTCTTACTCAAGTGCCTCAATCGTCAATGTCAAAAATATGGAAAAGTTTCCTCTTCAATCATATATGCTTGTCCACTACTACACACCTTTAAGTTTGCCTTATATAATATGTAACACAATTTTCCTTGAGCAATATTTATTGCTCCTTAGACATTTTCCACTTCTTATTCCTGAAAGTATGCCTAAATCCTTCTCGATTTAGCATGTTTGCCGATAACAAATTTAACCTATCTGACAGGGTTAATAAGCATTTGACATTTGTTTTAACTCGAATATCACCCATACTGACAATTTTGGTAGAGCTTTGATTTCCCATCTTTATGCTCCCAAAGTCTTCATTCTTATATTTTAAGAAGTACTCCATTTTTGGAACATAATGGTATGAAGCTCTCGTGTCAATAAACCACTCAGAACCTAATCACTAACATGGAAGCATTCACTTATCACACAAACTAAGGACATCTTATCATCTGTTCTTGAAGTAGATGTGATTGTACTCTTATCATCTCCATCATTTTGATTATTTTGTTTTTTCTAATCTCTCTTCGATTTGTAATAGAACCTCTTAATATGTCCTAGCTTGTCGCTATAGTGACATATCTTCATCTATTTGTGACTTCTAAACTTTAATCGATTATTAGACTTGCCACGTCATTTGGGACCCCTACATTTGCTCTTTCCCCTACTTTCTGCCACAAAAGCTTGGTTGGACATTGTCAACTCCTATCTCTTTTCTTCTGATTTCTTCGTTGAATATACTCTCCTTGGTTACATCCAAAAAGAGCCCATTTTTAGGAGTTGAATTGCTAATTGTCACCACCAACTTGTCTCAGCTATCCGATAGTGAACTTAATAGGGGCAAGGCATGTAGCTCATTATCATGAATGATCTTCATTATTGTAAACTTATTAATTATATCCTATAAATCACTCAAATAGTCTGACATAGATTTCTCAATTTGCTTCATATTTTCCCATTCTCTATATGACATATTCTCATGTTTTGAAGGAACATCATCTTTCATATCTTTATCCACATCAATAGGATCAAAGAGATCTTTGTAGTACAAAAGGTCCTCCATCATAAGCTTCAAATAGAGTGGTTTGTTAACATAAGCTTGACCATAAAGTTGTTTTCACCTTTCATCGTGATGACTCTGATACCACCTGTAGAGAGATAAAAACATAAAGTTGACGTCAACTTGACCAGATAACTATCTCTACCTTTCATTACGATGACTTTTATACTACTTATGGGGAGACAAAAATATAACTATTTAAAAAATCAACCAAATAGCAACAACAAAACACTCTTCAAGTTTAACCAGCAAATATCAGTATGAGAATAAAAACTTAATAAAGAAGTAAACATTGAGATTTGCATGCAAAATCCTCCAATGTAGAGGAAAAAACCATGGTCCGAATAGATAAACAAATCTATTAAACTCAAATAAGGAATTATGAAGTTTAATATCTCACCCCATAACTACAAATTATATCATAAAATTTCAAGATTGAAATCAAAGTTGATATGTCAATAAACAAACTCTCAAATCAACCTAGAAAAAAAAAGGATGTGACTATTTGCTTTCTTTCTAATTTTCTTCCTTTTTGGTGTTTTCGTTGCCTTAACCTGTCTTTTCCTCTTCTATATCCAAAAATAAGTTTTCTATATTATACATGGTCACATATATGAACGTATAAGTGATTGCATGTATGTCATGCACGCTTGTGCATGTCTTCGTTCTTCGTGTCTTTCTTTATATGATTTTAAGGACTTATACTATTGATCCACTGGACGGAGCCAGACTCAACTCTAAGGGGGGCCGGGGGCCAACATCAGATAGGAACTTTTTTTTTTAAGGGAAGCCATTTATATCTGTAATTTTAAAAATTTTAATTATATAAGTCATTTTAAAAAAAAATTTTGAAAGGGGGGAGCCATGGCCCCCCTTTATGATAACATGGCTTCGTCCATGGATCCACATGATCGTGTAAGTTAAAGATACGGGCCTGTAGTATCCTACACAATCGTGTCTTCTTCATAAGAGCTCCATCCAATTATCATTCGTCTTGTCTTTACTCATTCGTCATTGTTGTGAACTATAAAAGCGTCAATAATTATTCAAAGTTCAAAATAAGGTTAGGACACCCAACAAAAATCTGAAAAATGCTTAATTTTTAAATTGTCGCAATTGCTGATCCTGTTAGGACTCTAGCTAGCTTGGATTAAACATCTCTTATGTATAGTCTGCCTTTTATTACGGAATCCACGTGAAGCTTGGTTGTCGCAACTTTAACATTGACTTTTTAATCATTATAGACAGACGTGATATCGTTATGAAATTGAACATGGGCCTGTTGGGCTAGATTCAGGCCAAGTCCACGTGAATAATTGGAAATTTCTTAAGATTCTAGAAGTGCAACCCAAACTATTCTGCGCTGAAAGATGAAGCCTACGGCCATCTTCACAAGTACGGAGAAGTTCTTCTCGATTAACTTTTTGGCCCTTCTGACCCTTACCGTTCTTGTGCATGTGTGAACATAGACTGCTGCAAGCATGATTGGTAATTAGGAACAAGCTACTTGTCTCGCGTATTGACAGATATTCATATGTCTCCATTAAAAAGTTAGTTTGGACCGCCAAGTAATTATTTCTATCATTAATGTTGTGCAGTGGTCTTTTCTATTTAGCGCACTGCTAAAACTTCCAAGCCATTGTCATAAAGCAACCAATAATTTCTCTTCAGTCAGTTGACTCGGTCAGAACAGGGTTGCAGACCATGTTGTAGTCTAGCAAGCAGAATAGCTTTAGTGGTAATTCTTCTTCTTTAAACCAGACTTTTGTTGGCCTGTACTGTGTACATACTTTTCATATATATTCTTTTAGGACTTTTAGCTTGATTCCATGAGTGGCATGCAGGTATCCTGACATATCTGTTGCATAGTACAATTTGTGGCATAACGGGCAAATGAGTGTGGTCCAATCTGCTGAGAATCAACAACAAAGTTTGCTATGTTCCTGACACCAATTCGTTTCTTTTCAAATAGAGGGAAGACATGGCATCATCAAAGCATTATGACATAAGCAGGAGGCAATACAAAGTTTTACTTATACAATTACGAACAGCTAATGGGCAAAAACACTAGGTCAGGTGGACTTTTGGAAGAGAAAATATTATGGAGAGTAAAGCCTGAACAAGTTGAATGCTGAGATGACGGAAATGAGGGCCATGAGAGCACATGCGGCATAGCCAGCGAACAAACCACCGCCAATTTGGAAGCAGTATCTGGTGAACTTGTTGCACCAACTCGTCCACTGAAACACTTCTGCTCCTGTTAGCACAAAAATTGAATGCTCCAGTGCTGCTGTTGTTGTGGCAAATGTAATGTAAACTGCCAACTGTTTCATCTCCATAAGAAAGAAAAACACCTACATATCAGTGGCTATCAAACTCGGGGATCAAACTGTTTATGATGTTCTTCAAGTCATAACCTAGTGGCTTAATGGGAGACCTTTACGTTTAGTTCAAATGCGATTAAAACTTAATTGCTTTTCATTATGCCTACGGGACATTGGAAAGAAGAAAAATGTTAGATAAGCAATGTTATGACTCAAAGAGGAGAAACAAATTCGATCAAAAGATTTAAATTCAACATCTCAATCATACTCATTCCTCTCAACTTCTTATTTGAACCTTTGGTTTTGAGAGTCAACGTGAAAGATCTCAAAGGAGGATGAGGCAGCATAATCCCACGAAAAGTGGCCTCATCACTTTTGGATGGACCTCAAATTGAATTAGGCATGGCCCAGAGTCTATTTTCTTGGACATTGTTTTCCGGCCGATTACAGAAATAATTAATGGTAGAGGTTGCCAATAATGCCAAGCCTTTGTTATGTAGAAGGTAAGGTGAGAATGGCAAATAGGACCCAGTAAAAATATAAAAAAAGAGAGTATATGATTAACTCCTCCTAAGAAATAAAATTTTTAATTAGAAGAAGTTCACTAATTTAATAAAGAATGCTAAAAAATGTTTAAATGCATCGAATAGATGTGGAAGATTGTGTCCTTAATATCATCTAATAAAATTATAATGAAAAGGTTAACAATTTTTTATTGTTGTATATATTTGTCTCAGCACTAAAAATTTCTGAGTCCTACATGAATTTATAATCTTTACTTCCATCATGTTGGATTCAATTTTTTGTTCTATAATCAGCTAGAAAATAGTTTTGTGTAAGTTCCAACACAAAATCATTTTTGGATTTCTGTCAATTCGTTGCTAATGATGTTATCAAACCCAGCTTAATCTATATCAAATAAGAAACAGTTTCATACTAATCTAAATATGCAACTAATTAAGTTGACTTAAATCTCTGACACAACTAGTAGGGGACAAGGTCTTCAATCTACAGGTCAGCCCAATTGGCAGTAGGAGTACCGTATAACAATCAGAGGAGCAATAACTTACAGTGGCTCCACTACTCTTTGCATATACCACTGACAGTGCATTACTATCACTAGTTGTGATGCATATTATACATCAACAACCCACAATATGGCAGAGATAGTTGTACAGGCTATACCATTTATTCACCAGTCAATCGGGAATTAATTTTCACCCAAAAATCTTTATAACTTCCTGTCATTCTTTTTCTGCAGACTGTAACTTAAAGCAAATGAGAGGTGGGAATTGAATCTGGAACTATAGGCATTGGGAAGTATTTCAGTATCTGTGGTTTCTTACGTCAGCAAAAAAGAGATCGTCTTGTAATGTTAGAAAATGCATGATCAAAAAGTAACAATCCAGATATGAAATATCCTTCTTGCAGAAAAACCAAGATGAAATGGAAAACTTGATTGAGATGGGAAACTAAGATGGAGAGTGATCTGCAATGGGTAGCTTATGTTATTAAGAAGACAATGGGGAGTTCAACGTAGAAGTAGTTTGCATGTATACCGTACCTGATCAAGCAAGTAACAACTCCAAGCCAGAAAAGAATAAAATCCCTTGGAGTTTCCTTTATAAGAAGCCAACAGAGGATATTTGCCCAACTGAAGCAGATTATAGACAGCAGCTCCGGTGGCAACATATACCAAACCTCTGCAGACATAAAATAATATAAATTTTAACAGTGAGGTTTACAATTAGGAGATGCTCAGGGCCATATAAACAATGCATCGAATAGATGTGAAAGAATGTGTCTTTAACATCATGTATAAAATGCAGAAATCTTACACTAGAGCTTTTAGATACTTGTAAGTGATTTCTCTTTCAAGGTAGAGCATGAACTTCTTCTGCGAGTCTAACCTCACCATGCAAGCTGTCATAATCAAGAGCACTATCGACCCAAGCCTCAGAAAAGCTTCTACTTTGGGTGTTCCAAGCTCCATGTCCTAACTCTGATCAACAATTTTAAATCAAACCCTTTTTCACAATGCCTACTAATTAGCTTGATATCCTCCACTTGAAACCTTAAGTAGGACATGCAAATTGACTTGAAAGATGTATAGAGAAAAGTAACGGTGGCAAAAGTATGACGAGTATTCCAGGATATTTTATTATGGCTGCCTCTCATCACAAAATTTATGTCTCCGTCTCTTGGACTTTGGATTGATGGCAATTCTGTGTTCATTAGGTTTTAACCTTTAAAAATTTTAGTAACCTTATGTTAGTGATATGACAACAAACGAACTTCAAAATATTGAGTGATCAACGTTGTCCACTCGTTCAATCACTTAACTCCTTAGGTTTTAATGCACATTAATTAGTTAGTTGGTCCTCGTAACAATTTTTAGAAAATTTACTAAATTTTTAATAATAAGTTATTGCACTTTCTAGAACTCAAATGCATTTTTTTAATGGACGACTTAATTTTTTCAGCAAGCTCAGTGGGAAAATCAGTGGCATTTGACTTAACCACTGCGAAGCTTGAGAAGTTGTATTATGCTCGAGTTTGTGTTGAGGTAAACCATAAAAATGCACTTCCAAAAGTTCTCCAAATTATGAAACTTAATACAACCAATGAGCTAGTCAAGTATATGAAATTCAGTTATCTTATAATTGGAAACCTCAAATGGGTCAACAAATATAGAAACCAACCCAGAAAACGTTTACTATAAGGGACTATAAAGAATTAATAGTGATATAGTAAGAAATGATCTCTGAAGAGTAGATTGCTCCCGTAGAGGTGCAAGTTGGAAAATTTGATACTAATTCAACTAGTAACCAAGAAGTGGATAGAGGAAGCACAATTTCTGTAAAGCAGAACGTAGATGCAGAAATACAAATTGAAGAACTTGATATTACTCCAGCTAGTGACAAGGGAAAATCATGTGTGGAACAAGCTCAAGATGAGCATGAAGAAGAGTCTTCTTAAAAGGTTTTTCCTAAAGAAATACACTTGTGGAAGGAACAATTCAAACCTTTCTCTGGCAGAAAATAAGGGAGGAAGAGAAAAAAAAAATCCAAACGGGGTTGTGAAATATCCTCCTTTTGTATAGATACATATGAATTTTGGGAAAGATATTTTGTTGGAAAGAAAACTAGTTTTGATTGGACTTCTGGAAATAAGAATAAAAGCACATAATCTTAATATGGCTATGAAATTTTTGGGGAAAAGCTAGAAGTATGAATCAAATCATGAATTCCACTATAGTGGCAAGATTTTGTTAGCCTATAATATTCTAAAATTGTAGATCTTTGTGCTTAAAGCAACTAATCAACTCATCCACCTCATTCGAACATACTTTTGGAAACAGGAAAAGAAATAGAGATTACTATCCTATATGCTGCTAATTTTAAATTTCAGAGAGTAAAGCTATGGGAGGATCTTTTCTTGATTCATTCCTTTATGAATACGTGATAGTTAATTGAAGGGGATATTGATAAGTATGAATTGCATAGTATTTTAGGGCTTAATTTGATATGTATTTAATTGTTAAATCAATCGCTGAGTATGTGTTTAGGTTAGAATTGTGTTAGTTTGTTAATTATTTATGTTTTAAGTGTTTTATGGTTTAGAAAAAGTCTTTGAGCTTAATTATTATATTTTTGAAGTATCTTGATGTGTTTGTTAGTATTTCAGGGTCAACATCAAAGAACGAAAAAGTTTTAGAGATATTTGGGTCGAAACAATGACCCACGATCGTGGCACATTAGGTCACGATCGTGATAAAAGCATTAGAATTAGCCCACGAACGTGGGTTATGAACGAATGCCACGATCGTGACAGAAGCCCAGGATGTAACATCCCACCTCCGACGGGAAGGGTAAAATAGTAATTTAGTAAAGGATGAGAGTGATTGGGAGTAATTAGAATTGTTATGCATACTGGTATTGATCAACAGTGAATTTGTGCACATGAAATAACTGTACATGCATTCATGATTATTTCCCGGTATTGGGCCTAAAC
>JAOTAZ010000219.1:15061993-15075319 GCA_025629785.1 Erythroxylum oxycarpum
AATTTCCTTTAATTTAAACTAATCTTGCTTAATTAAATAACATGCTTAATTAATTAATAAAATAAAATAACTAATTAATTAAAAAAAATTTCGGGGCTAATATGTTAAATGCATCTTAGTGTGTGTAATGGGTAAGTTAATGCAAGTGGTCAATTTGGAATCAAACATCATCTCAATATTAATCACAACTAGGCAGATAAAAGAGAATTAAGAAAATCACAAAAAGACATATATGAGACTTCATATATTAAAGCTCCAAGTTCTACATCAACAAACCCAATGGTGCAATACATTATTTAACAATTAATTAAACTATAATCAAGAAAATCCAACTACAAAGCATAAATCCTAAGTAAGGAGTTCATAACAATGTTGTTAAACATGAATAAACTACTGCCCTTTGAAGCCCATTAAACTCAAGCCATTACTACATTTTCAAGAGTAGATGGTGCTTAGTCAAGCATTGCTTCGAGATCACTCACAACCGGAAACCCACCAATAGCATCCATGGCAGCAGCATCAAATGATGAAGGTGGCGATGAGAAATGGAAGAAAATGATGGATGAAGGTCAAGTTGAGTGAAAGAGACGAGAGTGTGTGTATTCTTGATTTTTTTTCTACTTCCTCTCTCTTTGTGTAGTTGGCCCTCTGTAACCTAATTTAGTAGGTTTTTAAATGTAGGATGATTGGGATGAGTCGCACAGTAGGTGATTTTTCCAAATATGGTTTGGGTTTTTGAAGATTCGCCGCAACGATAGATAAGTTCATTGCGGCATACTTTTCCCAAAAGGTTTGGACTCATTGTTGGATCCTTCACCGCGGGGAAAGAATTAATCTTTGCCGTGGCCAACTTTTCCCAAAAGTTAAGCCTAAATTTCTGTGTATTTCACTACGGTGACAGATCTACTTTGTCGCGACAAACTTTTCTTGAAGCACCTATTCTCTTGTTGACTTTACTTCAACCCACCTTTTATTTTACACCTTTGACTCCCTTCTCCTTAAGCTTCCTACTATCAACAATAGCAATTTGCAATATCAATTGTTCTCAAAAAATTAATTAGTGCAATTAATGGCAATTTATAACAAAGTTTACTATCAAATTACATAAAATAAAAGTATATACTCAAGGGTTAACTTAAGCATAAATTCTAGAAATAAGAGTCAAAAAGTATAGTAAAAGCTATGAAAGTGTCACCAATTAATATAATAAACTTGGGCTCTATCAAAATTCCCCCACACTTAGACCTTTGTACTCCTAGACAAAGTTTATAAGAGTCAAAGAGACACAAGTGCAAAAGAAAAAATCCTGACCATACTTAAGACACAAGTGCAAAAGAAAAAATCCTGACCATACTTAAAACAAAAGTAGGAAATTGGAAAAAATCACTTTCTCATAAATCAATCAAAGCAGACTGAAAGAATGCTAAGAAAATAAACACTATAAGAATTTAATCCAAGAGGTTAAACAAAAGAGATCTCACTCAAGGTAAGGTGTTTGTTCTCATCTAACTTGTGCTTAGGGATAATTTTACTCTAAAATCCGCTTAGTCCATTCTCTACTATAAGCTTTTGAAAGTTCTACCTCTCCACTACAAGAACTATAATCTCGAAAATCAAGAGGAATTTTCAAGGTTATAATGCACGGAAGGCTAGATGAAATGGATGGAATGGACGAAAGAAGAAAACGTATGAGTACATTCGCTACAATTATGAAATAGATGTCATAAGACATTATTTACACAAATAACAACACAAATTTTTTTGACACACACATATATATATATTTTTGTTAAGAACACAAGTTTAGAACACTTCTTTTTAACTAAACTAAAATGAAAAATAAACTATTGACACATAAAAAGATGTGTGCGTAGATGTGTGCATATACTCAAGAATTATGGCTCAAGGGGCTAGCAATGGATAGGTGTTTATGGGATTTTGTTTAGTTCAAAGGGTTTTGAAAGAATGCCTCTATCATGTTAACAAAATTCTAGTTCATAAAGCTTTGATTAAGAATTGAAACAAGTTCTAGAGAGATATGAAATAAGCAGACACACACAAAATTTTGAAAATTCAGGCCCAAATATCCTTCCATCAAGGTTAATATCTCAATGAACAATCTCAAGTTTTAAAAACATGAAGTGCTACTTTATCAACATATCTTCACTTACTTTGTGTTGAAATCACCGAAAACAAAATTAGCCAACTTTGACTATCATTTAAAGAATGGAAGGTATTTTCAAAAACTCAAGAATCACTTTGAACTTATAAATTCTTTGAGAAACAAGAGTGAAAAGAATCGCATGATGGTGAATTATTGAATTGAGGCAAAAAAATTTAAAACAAAATCATTTCTAGTTTTGTTGCGGCGCACTTTTCAGCTCACAAACATTGTCGTGGTGAAGGCATAGTACTTCGTGGCTAAAAACATCAGAAACTTAATTTTTTGCAATCGCCAAGTTTAAAATTATGAACATTATGCATAATTGACTAACATGAAAATGTAAATGGCCAAAATCAAGCACAAACAAGAGTTGCAAGATGCAAGAACCTCCCCCACACTTAAACACAACATTGTTCGTAATGATAAAGAGCAAAACAAAACAAGAACAATGAACAGAAATAAGTTAAAGGGAAAGGCGCATGAACAACAAAGTGAAAGAACAAAGCGAAAGGAGATATAAATAGTGTATAAAAAGTTGGACATTACAAAAAAAATTGAACTGAGCATCCCACAATCAAATTAGAAAAATACAATAAAAAATAAAATACAAGAAGAAACACTCGAACTAAGCCATCGGGTGATCATCCACATCGTTTGAAGTAGCAGCCCTGGATGTGCCGACACCGTCAAGGGGATCATCTTCATCAAAAGAAAGCAAAAAATGCAACTGCGCCGCAATCAAGGCATCCATCCACTGGCGATACCGTCGATCTTGGTCCTGTCTAGTTACTACCTGGAGAAGAGTTTCTTAAAGAGCGTCCACTCGACAGGCGAGTGCCTATAAGGTAACCAGCCCAGGAGGGGCCGAAGCAGGAGGATCGTTCTCTTGTGGCATTGTGGCAGTAGGGTTAATAACAACAGCAAGAGGTGGGGTGGAACGGGGAGGCGATCTAGGAGGATGCTGAAGGCGGGGTTATTTGACCGGACGTAGCGAAATAAAGGAACTGGATCAAAATAACTGTCATTGTTGTATTCTGCAATATTATGGACCCAGAATAGGTTGTTGATGAGGTGTGGGAAGATTATAGAGTTGGTGAGCTTGACAGTAGTGATAGAATCATGAAGGGCGGAGGCAATGGCGTGGGCTATGTCGACCGAGCGACCAACCATTAGGAGGTACAAGTAGAGGACTTACTATTTGGTTACATACGCGAGGTTGGTGGTGGGAAGGATGTTGTTACTCACCAAATGAAACCAAGGACGAGCCTCAAGGTGGAGATCAGAACGCTTGAGGTAGCGTTGATAGATTCTGGATTGATGCCAGATGGCACCCTCAGGACAAAGGGTACGATTGACATCGTCCTAGGGATAGTGTAACATCCCAGGTCACCCGCTTACAGATATTGTCCGCTTTGGGCCTTGGCCTAGCCAAGCCCTCACGGTTTTGCTTTTCCTGAGGCCTTCTGTAAGCAGGTCACCTGGGATGTTACAGATAGTGATGAATCAATTAGTAGAAGTAGCAGCGGAAGATAGGAGGAAGGTTATAGTGTTCGTGGATGATAGCAGTGGTGAAAGTGGTAGGGACAGTGACACCCCGAAAATTAATTTCCAAGGTGTTTTGTAGGTGGGCATAAGTATAAAAATGACGGACAAATTTGTCACTGCCCTGATCCCTAGGTTGAACTAATCCTGTGAGTTGGGAGTTTACTAATTGGCGGACAAAAGGATTATTATGTGGGGTTAAGAGAAAGGGGTGCTCCTTAATGAACGGCCTAGCGTCGATCTTCTTAGCTAGGTCATTATATTCTGAATTAGCTAGATGAGGAGAATGAGTGGAGGGATGGGATGGATGCAAAGATTGGGAAGAATGGGAGGACTCGGAGGTAGTGGAGGAGTTACGGATAAGGTTCTTAGTTCGAGGCATATTCCTGCATAAAACAATGAAAAATAAATAGAAGGATTAAACAAAATTTACTAAAAATATCAAAACCTGTAAAGCTCGCCGCGGCAAAATAAGTTTGTCGCCGTGACGAAAACTGTACTTCCTTTTTTGCCATGGCGAAGATTGTCGGTTTGCCACGCCGCGGTGAAATAAGTTTCTTCACCACGATAAACTAACCCTAACTTTAGAAACAAAAGTAAATAAATAATGAAATGAAAGAGGGAAAACTTACGAAGAAGAGGAAGGAGATGTGAATAACAACCACACACACGAGCTAGCTAAAGGAGAACGAGCACGAAGAGAAATGGCGTAAGGTCACTTGAATTAGCCACGGTGAAATTTTGAGTGAAAGAGATGAAAATGATAGAGGAAGAAGAGGGCGATAAGTTTAAAAGGATGGGGAGAGGAAATGACGAAAAAAACAAAAAGTAGATGAAAGATCAGAAGAACATCAAGGGCAAAAGAGAAATTTCACGCGGGGATTTCATGTAAAATGATCTTTCGCCGAAGCAAAAAATTGATTTACGCCTCGACAAATTGGTTTGAGAGGCATTGTGGTCGTGACGACTGATGAGTTCATCGTGGCAAAATGTACCATGCCGCGGCAAAACGACTCGCGCCACATCAAAATTTTCCCGAGATACAAAAAATAGAAGAAAAGACGTGACAATTTCTAACTGGATGCTCAGTTCATATGCAAGTCCTCAACCAACACAAAACAAAATGCAATTCACCATCTACACCAATTTCCTCTATCGTAAAAGATGTGTCATGCATCTACTAAAATACAAAACTCAAAGGTAAGATGAATTATTAAAATAGAACAACTAAACCTAAGTCCAACTAAAAACTAAATGTAGTCCTACTGAAGTAGTTTCTCGCCCACACTTAGTCAACAAACTCATGCATAAGAATGTCATCTCATCTTCAATCATAAAGCAGAAGTACATTGTAAATGAAGGAAGAGAAATAACTTGTTACTTATAACGGATCCTACAACTCCTAGGGGACATTTGGCTTATAGCCATGCTGTGGCAAGGTAACTCGACTACTGCCCACTTCTGTGCTAACGTCTGCACTCCGTAGTTCACCTGAATCATCAACAAAAAATACTTTCTCCAAGGAATCATTAGTTAACGGGTGTTTCATAGCCTTATACATATAAACCTCACCTGTTGATCTCCTAACTCTATGGTGATCTTACCTTCCTTCTTGCTAATCATAGTACTAGTAGTCCTTAAGAAAGGTTGACCAAGAATCAAGGAAGTATCTTGCACAACTTCAGAAGACATGTCAAGCATATGGAAATCAGCTGGAAAAACCCAACCCTTGACCTAGACCAAAATGTCTTCTATAATCCCCACTGGATGCCTAAAGAATCTATCAGCCAGTTGTAACACGACAGATGTCGGCTTTAGACTCTTGACTCCTAACGATTGATAAACAGATTTAAGCATCACATTGATTGTTGCCCCCAGATCAAACTAGGCTCTTCCTATGGTAACTTTTCCTATTATGCATGGAATGGTGAAAGATCCAGGGTCTTGACACTTGACCAGTATTTGTGGTTTGAATAAGGCTGACACATTCGAGCTCACTTGGACTCTCTCATTGGGCCTAAACTTTCTTTTGATTTTGCATGAGTCCTTAAGATATTTAGCGTAGGCCGGAACCCTTTTCACTAAATCAAGTAAAGGGACGTTGACTTCAACTTTTCCAAAAAAATCTAATATATTTTTTCATGCTTAATGTCAGTCATTTGCTTGCTCATCAAATATGAATTAGGAAAAGGAAAGTCTTGAAGATTTACCTCCTTACCTTAGGCTTCATGCTTGCTTGATTCCCCACGCTCATATGTTGGAGCTTTTTCCTTGGAACTCTTTAAAGTAGCTCCTTTGTTTTTTGATGCAGGCTTCCTTTCGTTCAAAAGTGATTCTTCCTTAGAGCTCTCAGATTTCTTGTTGTTATTCAGTGGTAAAGGCAATTCTCCACCATCAACCTCCTCATCACATTCTTCTTCTTTCTAGTGATTAAACCTCACTTGTTTCCCACTTCAGAGAGCAATTGCATTTAAACTTTTTGGATTCATCACATTATCAGAAGGAATTGTTACACTACTTCTTACTTGCTTCTCGCTCATGTTGTTGAACCGAGCTCATTCTTTCAAGAATCTTGCTGAATCAGAGAAGCTGTGGAATTAAACTAATTGTTGTTAGAATTCTGTTCTTTCTTCATCAAAGTCATCATATTTTGCAGCAACTGATTGGTGTCCTCCTTGAGTAGAACAGTCATGATTTGTTGTTGGTTAAGGAACAGGTTCCTCCCCTTGTTGAAATCCATTTTGAGCTCATCCCTCTTTATGCCTCTAACTAAATCTAGGGTTGGCCTTCCATCCTTCATTGTAAATGTTTGAGTAGGGGTCCCACTTCTGATTTGATCGTCCCGGATACACTGCAGACACTTCTTCATACCGACTGGGGCGAACGCTAGATATGTGCATTACTGACCCACACTTTTCACAACTGGGTGCAGTAAGATCCGTGGAAGATGTGGGGCGATGCACATTCAAGTTTTTTGACTCTATTGTGATGAAGGATAATTGTGATGTTGTTATGCTCTCCAAAAAGTAAACTTTTGAATCAAAACTTTCCATTCTTTTGGCTTTGGCTATCGTGGTGCCCAACTCATGCACTCCTCGAGTTTCTCTAACACTATATTGTTGATGATTCAGAGCCATGTTCTTTGATTAAATCTCATGCTTTCGAAACTATAAAATCAATAAAAGAAGCTCCCGATACTGCATCTAACATACCTTTATCCTGACTTTTCAGCCTATCATAAAAGTATTGCACTAACTGCTCATCAGGTATCTGATGATGGGGGCATCTGGATAGTAGATTTTGGAAGCGATTCCAGTAATCATAAAGGGATTTATCATAATCTTGCCATCCTGAATAGATCTCCTTCCTCATCGATGAAGTTTTGGAAGTTGGAAAATACTTCTCCAAGAAAGCTTTCCTCATATTGGCCCAGCTATGGTAGGCATTCACTACATGCCTTGGAAGGCTCATGTACCACTCTATTGCTTTCCCTTCCAAAGATAGGTGAAAAACCTTCCATAGCACTTGATCAAGTTAAGCTCCCACTGGTTTCATACTCTGACAGATCATAGACAAGGATTGCAAATGCATGTAGGGATCCTCTCCTACCAAGCCATGAAATTTAGGAAGACAATTAATGAGTAATCCCTTAACTTCAAAATTAACATCAAAATTAGGGAAAGCAACAATAAATGGATCATAATTCACATCAGAAGTTGTTGCTTCCCTAATGGTCCTCTGTATCTGATTTCCATTATTTTCTCCAACTCTCTCATGCTCCCCATTTCCTCCATTATCTCCATTTCAAGGTTGGTTAGCATGAAAGTTAGGATTTTGTATAAAATTTGGGTTCTCAACCATGATCACTCTTTCTCTCTACCCACTCTCACTAATTGGTTGACTAGGCTCCTCTTCCACAACTACCATACATCTCTCTTATTCTTTCCTCTCTTTTCTAATCTTCCTTAGGCGTCTCTCAATTTCAGGTTGGAAAGGAACAAGTTTAGCTCTCCAGGTCATGCACAGAAATAGTTCAAAAGAAAGAAAATGTAACAAAATTTAATCACAAGCACACAAAGTCAAATAAAAGGTGAGATATGATGGTTGCAAGTGTATGATGTGTAAAAGTATGTATGAAAATGTGTATGTATGGATCAACAAGTAAACAAAGAAAAGATTTCAAAACTATGTGAGTACAAAAGAATGCTAAGTATGAAAAATCCAATTATGGAAGTATACTTTTGTTTTTGTTTTCAAATTTTATGTTTTGCTAAGAAAAATTAAAAACCTATGTTATTGACAAGTATGAAATTAAACTATCCAAAATGAAATCTAGAAGAAACTGTTCCTAACCTCAAGGAGAAAGAATGATAACAACAACTAACCTAAAGAAAACCAGTTGCTTGGTTCCTCGATAATGACGCCATTTTGATTCATCGTTTGTCTTGGTTTTTATCTCTTTGAAGCCTAAAAAAAAATTAAATCTCATGGATTGCAATATATAGTGCAACCTTGGGTTGTCTCACTTAATCGAAACCTAATGCAATGGATCTAAGCTAGCCTAATTATCATGAAATGCAAACTAAATTGGTTAGGAGGGGGTTTTGGATCTTTGAGAAAACTAAATAAATTGAGCTAATTGTAAGACAAGTATGTAAAAAGGTATTTTTTGGACTTTTGGGAAAAAGAAATTGAAAACTCAAACGATGATCAAATGTGATAAAATTCTTTTGAAAAATGAGCTTTGGCTATCACAGTTCATAATAAATATTTGTGGGAGTAAAAATCAATAAGTTTTCAAATGATAAACCTTAAAGAACTCTTTAAGTCCACGGTTTTAATCAATGAACTCCATTTTTTAAAACCTTGTTGAATGCATCTTAGTATGCGTAGTAGGTAAGTTAATGCAAGTGATTAATTTGGAATCAAGCATCTTCCCAATATCAAACACAACTAGGCAGACAAAAGAGAATTAACAAAATAAAAAAAGACATATATGAGACTTCATATATTAAAGCTCCAAGTCCTACATCAACAAACCCAATAACACAATACATTATTTAACACTTCATTAAACTATAATCAAGAAAATCCAACTACAAAGGATAAATCCTAGCTAAGGAGTTCATAACAATGTTGTTAAACATGAATAAACTACTCCCCTTTGAAGCCCATTAAACTCAAGTCATTGCTAAATCTTCAAGAGGAGATGATGCTTAGCCAAACATTGCTTCAGGAGCACTCACAACTGGAAACCCACCAGTAGCATCCATGGCAGCAGAAGCAGATGATGAAGGCGGTGATGAAAAATGGAAGAAAATGATGTATGAAGGTCAAGTTGAGTGAAAGAGACAAGAGTGTGTGTGTTCTTGATTTTTTTGCCGCTCCCTCTCTCTGTGTGTAGTTGGCCCTCTGTAACCTAATTTAGTAGGATTTTAAATGTAGGATGATAGGGTTGGGTCGCACAGTGGGTGATGTTTCTAAATATGGTTCGAGTTTTTGAAGGTTCGTTGCAGCAATAGATAAGTTCGTCGGACATACTTTTCTCAAAAGATTTTGGCTTATTGTTGGATTTCTATGTATTTCGTTGCGGCGACAGATCTACTTTGCCACGGCCAACTTTTCCTGTAGCACTTGTTCTCTTGTTGAATGTACTTCAACCCATACTCAAGGGTTAACTTAAGCACAAATTCTAGAAATAGAAGTCAAAAAGTGTAGTAAAAATTATGAGAGTGTCGCCAATTAATACATTAAACTTGGGCTCAATCAACATCTAAGAGAGTAGTGTAAGGTTATCATATTTAGGCGTGCGAAAGAGTTAAAAGCACTAACAAAAAAACAAGTTGAATCCCACCTTCTAGAATACTAAGAAAATAAGAAGAAGGGCGACTCATTTAGGAAAATTGTTGTGGTCGAATCTTTGAAAAACCAAGATGAAGAAGAACAAATGACAACAGACATAGGGTTTGAAGTAGATATGAAAGTCTTTGTTCATAAAATGAAAGCAAAAGAGGAGATAAAGGTGATTGAGGAAGAAATACAGAAACTCACTTATTACAAGATAAACTATTGGATTCCATTGACGATTCATAGGATTTTATCATTCCTGATTATATTGACAGTTTGTTAGTAAAAAGGACATTATTGAACTTAATTGGTTTTTCTTAATTTTATCAATATTGCCATCTTATTTATCTTCCAAAATATAGCTTATTTACAAGCTACAAAGCTTAGATTAGGCAACAAAGGTGGAAGCAAACTACTCATAATTGATCCTAGCAAAGTTTCAAAGGATACAAAGTCAAGCTAATGACCATAACTTAGCATGTTCAGTAGTTAGAATAAAATTGTTGTGTATTTAGATTTGTTTTTAAATTCTAAAAACAAGTTATGAATGGTTTGGATTGCTAATTCTTTTATTTTCTTTGAAGCAATTATAAAATAGGGCACCAATTATGGTCATTAAGTGCATTTAGTTTCAAACTCCAACATCATCACCACTTTAATCGCCATGACGAGTTTTTATGCTCTAACCTTTGTCTTTTTGGTTTTATTTTTTCTTTCTATTTGTTGTGATTTGCACCTTTTATGTTATCCTTGTCTCATGGAGGAAAATGTGTTGACCAAGTGTGGGGAGGGTTGCATTACATGCATTATATGTTTCATTTTGAGTGTGAATTTCGCATATTATATGTTAGTTTTGTTTAGGTTTACATGATGTAACTCGTGTGAATGTGTCAATTGATAAGACTTAACGAAATCGATTTAGCTTTAAACATAGTCTTTTAGGTTGCTAAGATTTATTAGCTTGTGAAATTAGTGTTCTAGGTTGCTTCGGTTAAATATGCATGTTAATTAGGATACGATGTTAGTTCATTCACTCTAGGAATTTACCACATTCGTTTATAATTTTAGGCCAATCGAATAAGTAGCATCGTTAGTATCTTTTCATGAGAATGATTAGCTTAAGAAATGGGGTAGGCAAGAATGTGTATGTGTGTGTGTGTGTGTGTAAATGTGTGTCTGTGTATCTATGTGTCTGTGTGGGTATGTGTCTGTGTTTGTGTCTGTGTGTGCCTATGCACCTTAAATAAATAACTATTCTACTAGCTCTTTTTGAAACAAATCGGATTATAAATAGAGCTACTAGCCAGTTGAGAATGTGATGTAGTTGTAATCGGGGGACATTCATCACAAATATTAGCCTTCGTATGAAGGCTATAATGACATTCCAACAAGTCATTTAATGAAAACATGACCAAGTTAAGTAACCAGGGGACATTCATCACAAATGTTTACCTTTGAGTCTAAAGGTTAGGTTCATGTTAATGAAAATTAACAAAAACAGTGCCTTCTTTAATAAATCCTACCGATCTTTATGAATAGCTCAAATTTTCATGAAAAGCTACTTAGCAATAGTTACAATTTTGATTGACCAAATAATTATCGATATGTTTGTGCAAGTATTGGGAGTGAATTAGTTTGACATCAAGGTCTTGATTGGTATGTATATTTAGTCCGAAGTGCCTAAACATAGATTTCATAGGTTAATAAGTTAAAGCAACTTGAAGGATTGTGTTTGTAGTTTAAATTTATTTCGTAAAGTTCAACGTCATTAAACCATTATTACATATGTCTGTATTGTGGTTTAATGTATTTGTGTTTTGATTGTTTTGTTTTTCCTTGAGGATAAGCAAAAGTTCAAGTGTGGGGATGTGATAGTTATAGATTGCATGATGTTTTAGTAGGCATTTTAGTATCAATAAATTAACTCATACATGTTTAGGGTTAGAATTGTGTTAGTTGATTAGATATTTGTGTTTTGAGTGTTTTATGGGTTAGAGCATGCTATTGGAATTTAATATTATATGTTTCAAGTGTCTTGATGTGTTTGTTAATGATTCAGATCAAATATTGAAGAACGAAGATAATTCATAGGAAATCTAAAGTAAGACCTAAGGCTACGATCATGGCACATGGGCCACGATCATGGCAGACCCACCGTGGCCCCATTTGCCACAATCGTGACAAAGAACAAAATTAATTGCCATGATCGTGACACTATAGGCCATGATCGTGGCCTGCATGATAGCAAATGTGGACTTACTTCTAAAACACTACTTTTCGAAGGATATTTTGGACTTTTAGGCTTAGGTAAACCCTACTGTTTACCCTTAATGGAAAAAATACAAATAGAAGATAAACAACCCTAAAAAGGGAACTCCACTTTCTACCACTTTTAGAAGATCCAAGGAGAGAGGAAGAAGAAAAGAGAAGGAGGAGAAAGGAAGAAGGAGAAGATAGGTTACAGTGCTGATATCCTTATGATCTATTACAACCATTCCAAGTGACATTTCATTTCATCTTTTTTTTTCTTTCTTTTGAATGTATAAGATCGATTTTGATAGTGATGGATTTAGGTTTAATGATGATGTTCTAAACTTCTTAGGAATTTATTCTTGAATCAATGTTAATGTCATTTCTTTTATGTGAATACATTTGGCATTCTGATTAATTGTTGTATGTGAATGCTTCGGTAACAAATCAAAAGAGTTAACTGATAGAAAAATGATTAGATTGGTTAATAAGAATTAAACAATCTAATAGATCATGCAAATAATCAAATGAGATTTTATACGAAGAGAGATCTCTTGTGAAGACTTGATAGTCCATTATAGGTCTTAAGATCTGGTTAGATTTGTAGGTTTTTGTTAATTAAGAGATTGGAAATTCCATATTTCAATTAAGGGTTATGATTTAGGGTTTAATGATTATAACCTAAGAGTAATCGACCCTTCGATAGTCTAGGACCAATACCATATTAACTCAAAAGTAATCATGTTAGCATTTGATGATAGGATAAATCCCCCTTCTCCTAATCGACTAATCCTTCTTTTGTGATTTCCCTTATTAATTTAGCGGTGCTCAATTTGATTCCTTGTGTGTTAATTTTACATTTTAATTTCAATCAATCCAAATTCATGAATTTTCTTTTCCATTTAGTTTTTATCTTTTTTTAATAATCCTTCCAAGCCTTAGATAACTTAAAATTAGATTATTTCATCAACTACTCGTGCGATTGACACCTTTAATACTACAAGTTTACGACCCGTATACTTCCAGATATTAGGGGTTTTATTAGAAGTAAAACTTGCCCAATAACGTAGTTGCAAAGATCCACTAAAGACGACATGTTATCCCATCTGATTGTATAGTCTATTTGAGTGATCAAGACTATGATATTGGATATGTTGTAGATCCAGTTACTTTTACATAAATTTTTTCTGGACCCCATGCAAATTTATTATGGGATGCAATGAAGGATAGGATGCAATCTAGGAAGCATAACTTGGTATAGGAGCTTGTTGGTTTGCCTTACCATTGTAAACCCATTAGTTGTAAATGACTGTTAAGACCAAGAAGGACATTCAGGGTAAATTTGAGTGGTTTAAGGCTCGGTTGGTTACCAAAGGGTTCACTCAGAGAGAAGGGTTGACTTTAATGTTAACTAAAAGACTTTGCCCACTTATTTTTTGAAAGACTTGTATACAACATAAGTGTATTGAAATCCTTTGACACTATTAGTTAAGGAACATTATGTTTGCTCCTTAAACGTTTAT
>JAOTAZ010000219.1:15141178-15153020 GCA_025629785.1 Erythroxylum oxycarpum
ATCTCAACCAAATAAGTTTTTATTTTCAGTTTTTATATTACAAATCTTAACCAAACAGGTTTTTATTTTTTTAAGAAAAAAACAAAAACAAAAAACAGAAAACAGAAAACAAAAACAACAACAAAAAAACAGAAGTAGAACCAAACAGCTCCTAAATCTCCCAAATTTTTGTCAGTCAAAGCAATAAAACATATTTAAACAAGTTTAATTCTTAACATGCTACCACAATCAATAGGATTGTTTTGACAATCTTCCATGAAATATTTTTTCAAGATCTCTTTTGAATATCTTGATTGTGAAACCAATATTCCATCACTTCCTTGCTTTACTTTTATCCCTTGAAAAAAAGCCATAAGTCTCAAATCAGATATCTCAAATTCCTTCTCTATTAGTTGCTTGAATTTTTTCGTCGTTAAATTCAAACTTTTTAAATTCCGTCAACATTTCTCACTCTATTTACTGATTTATCGACAGAAAATTTCCATCGATAATCTCAACTTTTTTAATTTCGCTAACAATTTTCAGCTTATTTATTGACGAGAATTTTATACCATCGCTAAAATCTGTCAAGAATGTACCGATAGACAATTTCTGTCGGTAAACTCAACTTTTTTTAATTCTGCTAACAATTTTCATCTTATTTACCAATGGACGTCTTATACCGTCATTAAAGTTCGTCGCAAATTTTGCTGAAATGATTTCTCACTAAATTTAGCGATGGATATTAGTACTACTGTTAAATGAGATTTCTTTCAACAATTTTATCAACGGAAAATATGTTTCCATTGGTAATTTGCAACCGTTTATTTTCCGTCAGTAAAATTTCGCCGTGAAGTGCTGCTTTTCTTGTAGTGTCTTATACAATCTTTTTCTTAATTTATATCGATGATATCTTAGTTACTAGTTCTTCTACTTCCATTATTTCATCTCTTATTTATGACCCTAACCCTGCCTTTTCTATAAGAGACTTGGGTCCTCTTTATCATTTTCTTAGGTCGAATTCAATCAAATCTACACCTTTTGGACGTTTCTTACCTATACACAATACACCAAAGATCTTCTTCTTTGAACATGCCTTGACAATTCCAAACCAGCACCCACACCTATTGTCCCCACTCACTTTTTAAGGCATTCACTTTAAACCCACCTCATTCTCCTTCCTTTCAAGCCTACTATGAAGCTGACTAGTTCGATTGTCCTAATGATCTTCGTTCTATGTATAGTTATTGCATTTATCTAGGTTTCAGTCTTATTTCTTGGAGTGAAAAAAAAACCCCTACTATTACAAGATCTAGCAATGAAATTGAATACAAAAGTATTGCTCTCATTGTTACGGATCTCTATTGGCTATCTAATGTATCAAAATCTTCCAGCTGTATTTATTATTTCATCTTATCACGTGCATGAACCTATGTGGGGCTATCACTTCTGCACAATTCAATGGCTATCACTTTATTACAATTAATTCTGATGGTACAATCTTCTGTCTAAATATGGACCTCATTATTTTCATTCAATTTCACAATCCAAGAAGCGAAAATGTCACAAGCCAGGTACATTTGTTGCTTTCATCTTTAAATATCTAATGTACCAAAATTACGAAACTCCTACTTTAATACAAACTCCACGCGTGCATTGTTTATTGTAAGCAAAGTCTTTTCTTCTTCATTTTATTGGCTATAGTAATAAGGTCATTAATTAGGTCCACCATGTTATATTTTTCATGTTTTAATAAGTCGTTCTTAATACCCTAGCTCTTGCATGATCCGTCCGTGAATGTTCACCTGTTTTAGTTAGTCGCATTTTATTTTTTTCTCTTGAATCCAATAGATTAACTTATAAAATGTGTGATAATAGTGTAACAGGTTAAGAAATATGAGTTTGAATTGAAAAAAGTATTTGGAAAAAGCGAATCATTCATTGATTTTTCTAAAACATTACAAAATACAACTAAAACAAATTCCTCGAGTGAGATCACACAAGTCAAACGATGGCAGCTTCCCCAATTCATCTGTGTGGCTCCGCTCATACATACGATCTTCTACATATGAAAGTTGAGAGAATATCCTTTTCTTCTGTTAAACTTATATCTTATCGTTACATATTTCTACCAAATCCTTAAAATTTTTAGCAGAGCTACCATTGGATTTCACAGCATCTATAGCAAGTTTCTTCAGGTGTGAAAGTTTGCTTCTCATCTTTTCTCCTTCTTCAGTTAACAAAACTAGTTTAAGGGCTTCTATTGTTCCGTCCTTATTGACCATTCCACCCTCAATCCCCATGCCAATCTGCCATACGGTTTCTATGGTCCTAGTGTTAAGCCGTTGATCCCCGAAAAATGGCCTAGAAATCATTGGTACACAACCAATAATGCTCTCTAAGATAGAGTTCCAACCAGCGTGTGTCACGAAAGCACCTGTTGCTTGATGCTGCAAAACTTCACGCTGTGGTGCCCATGAAACTATTTTCCCCTTTTCCTTAGTCCTCCCCAGAAATCCTGATGGCAACTTCTCTTCAGGATTGCCTCTAAGTGACCAAAGAAATGGAAACCCACTAGTCTCTAGTACTCCTGCCAATTCTGCCATCTCATGAGGTGGAGGCATGATCACACTTCCAAAACTAATGTAAACCACTGTTTTACGTTCTTGCTTATCCAGCCAATCAAGACAGCCATGTGGATCAGAAGCCGGTGAACTCGAAAGTGTTAACAGAAAAGGTCCAACATTGAGGAACTTTTGAAACCTCGACTCAAATGCGTTTACAACTGTAGGGTCTAATTCTTCAGATGAGTTTGCGATAACAGCAGTAGCACTTGGAAGGGCTAACCCCATTTTATGCAGCATCAACGAGAGCTTGGACTCCAGGGGTCCTGAGACTAATCCTTCTGGCAAGTCCCTAGTACGTACTGTAGAAAATCCAGGGAGGATGTCGATGGTTTTGTCTTCGGGTCCTGCAATAGAATCAACATACTGTTTTAAAAAAAATAAATTATAATATATTTTTAATAATAAATTAATCATGAAATATTAGCGTATTTTATCTATGATCTTAATTAATAAAAATTAATCTTGAACATACGCTTGTAATAGTGCTATACTGGGATTCACTGATGAATCGGATCATTAAATCCACAAACGGTTGTCACGTGGTGAATCTGCAATAACTTCAACCACGGGATTCAGCCCATTCAAAGAATCAGTACCTACATATTTATGAATCTGACATAACTCGAACAATATGAATCAGTAAGGTTTAATTCCGTTCATTATGATTGGTTAATATTAAATAAATTAGATTATAGAGTAATAAATAATTTATGATATATAAAAATAATGTAAATAATATTAATTATAAAATCACAAAATTATTTTTAAAAAAAATTCCTTGAATTAAGTGTTTTTCCTCGTCTCCTTTTCATTTCTTTCGTCAAACCACTCAGGCAACCATATCCTTAGTACTCCTTAAGTGTCTAATTTACTATTCCTATTGAATTCTTTCCTATTGAAATTATGGGCTAATTTTGTGTTCGAATCTGATTATTTGAAACGAAAGAAAAAGAACTTAAATGATAAAGCTAAATTAGGCGTAACACAAAAACTAAATACTAACCGTTGATGCCCAGTTTCTGTCGGAGGAGATCGGTCTCAACATGAAGAAGAAGCGAGCGAGGTCCGGCCGTCCAAAGTGGTAACCAGGGGACATTCAATTCCTTTGCAATATCAGCACCGAACCAATAAAACGCATCACTTATAATGCACGTAATAGGCCTTCCCGTCTCCTGCACAGCCATGTTCATCGCTTTCTTGAAATTCCCGGGAACAATATCAAGAAATAAATCGATGACCTCCACAGGATTGTCCGAAGACACGTAGTTCTCGGGCAATCCGTCGGCGACGTCGTAGGGCGTTATGCGGTCATCTAATTCTGAGAATAGATTGCGGTTAGACTGGACTGTGCTGAAGAAGGAGAATGTAGCGTCAGGAACCTCCATGGAAAGACTCCGAATAAGGGCAAGCAACGGGGATGCATGAGTGCCGAAGGGGAATGCGAGTGCTACGATGTGCTTCGGGTTGTTTCCGATTCTTGACATCATAGTAATGCCAAAATCAAAGTTTAGTTTTCCCAGATAATATGAAAATGGTGCAACATTTATAATGACTAGAGAGGCAGGTAGGTTAAGCGAAAGAAAGGTCGGTAGGTAAGTAGGTTACGCAAGAGAAAAGTAGGCATAACCTTGGAAGAAATTAATGTCGTATCCCGCTTTTTATAGGTTATATAGCTTACGGCAAAAATTGAGTGACAGGTCCACATTATTACGCAAATCTGCCCTTCGTTGGATGCTTAAATACCATTTTAGTTAGATTACAATACATTACATCTTTTCTTGATAAACGAGGTTTTCTGTGCTTAAGTCCCTTTGTTGGATTAAGATACGAAAATGGTTTTAATAAAGTAGAATCAAAAAGCGAAAGGTCGTTAAGTTAATAGCCGCTGATGAGAAGGCAAGTATATATTGGCACGCGGATGCGCATCGAATCGTGGCCATTTTGTGGCCAGTAACATGGCCATGTTTGATGCATCAAAATTTCAGTTGTAAACGTCGAAACTCGAAAGTCGAAACTGAAGGGACCACCCAAGCGCCTTTCCCAAAAAGATCCGTAGAAGGGAAGCATCAAACATTAATCGCAACAGAACAGATCTACAAATTTTGAATTACAGGAATCACAAAACTACCAACCCCTTACTCATGAAAACTAATGATTTGTTTAAAGAAGACGAAGGAATCTGTAATTTTTTTAAAATTTTAATCTAATTCAAACTATTATTATTCATTTTATTTATCTTGTTAACTTTTATAATTTTATTTTTCCAAATAAATTGCATTTTGTTAAAAACAATCTAAATATTAAGGATACTATTATTTAAAATAATAGCATTCTTTAATCAAACTCTTTGTTTTGCATCCTAATTATAATTTATATTGAGATTTTTAATGGTAGTCAGAATATACATATAAATGTTTTATTAACCTAAAGTTTTTAATGCGATATTAAATTAATCCTTCATTTAGAAAATGAAGAGATTTAAATTACTTGTTTTTTATTACGATTTTCTACTTTATTTTTATTCTTATTGTATATTTCTTTTATTAATCAAACAAATTTGATAAAATGGTTATTTTTAGTGTAATTTAAAGTACTTAACCATTTTCGTTTGGATTTGTTTTGATGACAGTATTAATTATTTTGGCGTAAAGAGTATTACTGCATAACATGATATCCATAGATAAAAGTAGGTATTAACTTAGACTTTATAAGAAATGTTAGGGGGCAATCCTTTTGCCTTTCAAGTTCCTTACTTGATTTTTTGTAGTATTTAATAGGTCCCCATCTGGATCAGTCTCATTTCTGAAACAAAATAATTCTTGTTTAGCAGCACATAAGATGATTTTGCCATTGCAAGTGTTGAAGATGAAAGCACAAAAAAGAACTTGTATAAATTAGCTATACTTGGGCAATCTCAACCACGAAAAGCTTATATCTGTGATACCTAGTTTCTTTCATAGTAGGTTGCTGTCCATATGAAGAAGAAGTGGGCCGGAGTTTGGAACCCAAAGTGGTAACCAAAGGACATATAGTTCTTTTTCAACATCTATTTAGCCTATAATACAAAGGAAAATTCTTACCGGAGTTTTCACAAACACAAAGCAAACAAACAATTTGTAAAAACATAAGGGAGAAGGATAAGTTAAAAAATTGATGCCTTTCATTAAACTAAATAAAAAATTTACACACAATAAGGATACTAGCTTAGTTAAAATAATGGAACCACTACTCCTTTTCTAACAGCCATAAAAGATAGCATATCTCTTAACTAAAGTAACTTCACCATAAAGAATGGTATCAAACTTGACAAACATAGACTAATTTCAAAACGCTAGTAAAAATATTATATATTAGATTCCAACATGCCTATCTACCAATTAAGGGTAAGGTTATATATTACTAGATCTCTCCAGAGTCAGCATATCAACGAAACATTTATTAGATTATTGTTGTTGGTGTTATTGTTGTTGTTGTTATTATAGATTTCAACATACTCTCCCTTAATGTAGAAATCCATGTCACCTAATAAATCTTTCAAAACTTATCTAATGGAAGTGGCTTAATGAAGATGTCAGCCACTTGAATGCTTATTCTACAATGAACAATCTTAATGCTTCCTTTCTATATAAGTTCTCTATTAAGTGATGCCTGATTTCAATGTGTCTTGTTTAACTGTGAAACATTGGATTTCTTATCATTGCAATTGTAGATTGATTATTATAAAAGATGGTTGTGGACTTCATTTGAACTTGTTTTATGTCATACAAAATTCTCCTTAGCCAAATAGCTTGACATGAAACTAAAATAATAGCCATATATCCAACTTCTAAAAATGAAAATATATTAGATGGTGGCTTCCTTGAACTCCATAAAATAGCACTAAACCCCATAGTAAAAGCATAACATATAATAGTCCTTCAATCATCAATAGAACCTGTCCAATCACTATAAAAAAATCAAACAATTCAAAATTGCCATTTTAAACATAGAGGACGCCAAATGAACTTGTCTCCTTTAAGTATCTCAACACCCTCTTGGTAACTCCAAAATGTAAAGTACTTGGATAGTTGGACTGTGAAAATCTTGAAAAAAATACTAGTACCAAATGAGACGTTGGGCCTACTGTTAATGATATACAACATACTCCTAATCAAACTTTCATAAGCTTGAGCATCAGCCTTTTCTTCACTATCATTAAAAGTGAGCTTTTGATTTGTAATCATCGGGTCTTTAGTGAATTACATTCTTATAGCCTATAATTTTTAAGAAGATCATTATTATATTTTTCTTATGAAATAAAAATTCCATCATCACCTTGTCTCACTTTAAGTCCAAAAAAATAACCTTCTAACTTTAACTCTTTCATCTCAAATTTATGCATCGTAGAGTTTTTAAACTCTTTCATCAAAGCAACACTATCACAAGCACAAATAAGATCATCATTATAGAGACATATATTTAATACCTCATCAACTTTAGTCTTCATGTAAAGACTAGGCTCACTTGAACTTATGAGAAATCCAAAAGTATTTAAAAAAAAACCCTAAATCCTTTCATCCTATGCACATGAAGCTTGCTTTAAACTATATAGAGATTTCTTTAACATATACACTTTACTTTTATGGCCTGCTAATTAATATCCTTTTGGTTGCTGTATATAAACTACCTCATCCAAAACTACATTTAAGAAGGTTGACTTAACATCAAATTAATAAACTTTCAAATTATATTGGGCAAAAATAGTTCAAATAGTATCAAATTTTGAAATTGAAGAAAAATCCTTATCAAAGTCCAATCCTTCATATTGCATGTACCCTTAAGCAACCATCCTTACTTTGTATTTTGAGAACCATTCATTTGCATTTGATCTTGTAGATACATTTTGTCCCATTATCTCTTTATTATAAGGTAGTTTAACTAGCTCCCATATTATGATTTTCTCTAAAACTTTCATCTTTTCATCCATAACATCACAACATTATATCACTTTCACTACTTCCTTAAATGAAATTGATTCTTCTTCTTTTGCAATATGACATCCCTTTGTTACTACATAAATCTCCTTCAAGGGTCTCTATTTCTTGGAAATGTCTCTAAGGAAGACTAATTTGGTGTAAATGATCTCAAAGATGTGGATGAACTGGTTGTTACGATGCTTTCTTCACTAGAAACAAGTGAAGTTTCTACCAACTCATCATCATCCAACATAAAATATGGACGAGATTGCACTTCATCTTAATTCCGATAATTCTTTTCATTAAACACTAAATCATGACAAATTGGTAACTTCTTAATACGTGGATTATGAGATTTATAACCCTTAGTTTCAGCACTACACCCCACTAAAATGCATCTCACATTATTTTCATCAAACTTAGTTCTGTTTTTAGCAGGAGCATGAATATAAGCTAGACTAGCAAAAACTTAAAGTGAATTACCTTAGTTTTCCACCCATTCTAAGCTTTAAAAAGGGTTTGACATTGTAAAGCTATTATGGGACTCCGACTGAGAATGTAGGTTGTTGTATACACTACTTCTACTAAATTTTTTGTTAGAAAATGTAGGTTGTTGTTTACACTACTTCTACTAAAAACAATAGAAAACCTTTATCATTTATCATACTTTTAGCCATCTCCATAAGACTTCTATTCTTTCGTTCAACCACTCCATTTTGTTAGGTTGTGAAACTAGTTGTAAACTGCCTTTAGATGTCTATACTCTAAACAAAAATGATCAAATTCCTTTTAAACAAATTCTCCACCATAATCCATATGTAAAATCTGCATAAATTGTCCACTTTGCTTTTTCCACAAATGACTTGAACTTCTTGGAACTCAATAGCACATCTGATTTTTCCTTAGAAAAATACAACCAATTCATTTTATTATAATTATCAATAAACACAATAAAGTACCTTCTATTGTTGAGTAAAAGTGTTCGCACAGGCCCACAAATGTTAACATATATTAACTCAGTAGGATTTTAACCCTCCTTTCCTTACCTTTAGGAAAGGAAATATGATGTTGTTTACTCACTACACAACTCTTACACATATAATTAGTATTCTCAATTAAAGGTAAACCAAGCATCATTTCATATTCTTTCAATATATTCAATCGTATAAAACTCAAATGTCCATATTTATGATGCCATAATCAATTTCCATCAAGCAAGGTGGCTTTTAATGTATATTTTCATCAAGATTCAAAGGAAAAAAATTATTTTTATCCATTGGAATCTTGATCAAAAGATGTTGCTTTAAGTTATCAGCGCGGATATAACATGTCAAATCTTCAAAAACAGCTTAATAATCTCCTGATAAAAATTGCAATAGACTTAACATATTAAAATCCAAATTTAGTACATTTAAGACATTATCAAGAAAATTCATTCCATAGGTATCTAACTTCACCATACCTTTTCTTTAAGCCTAATGAATAATTCCATCTCCCATAGCCATCCTGGCTATTTACCGACTCATTTAAGTTGATGAACAAGTTAAGTTTTCATGTCAAGTGATTGTTACATCCATTATCCCTATACCACAACATCTGAAGTAGACTCTTTGGTTGCATAATAAGTAAGAAATAAGTTTTCTATATCATCATCCTCCTTTTCTTGAGAAACTTGATCTACCTTTCTTTAAGCCAACAAAACTTCTTTATATGACCATACTTCTTGCAATAAAAACATTGCTACAAGTTTTTTTTAATCTTTATCATTAGACTTCGGGTGCTAGTTGATGCTTTGAGAGTGGCATCAACCTCTACCTTCTCTAGTACTATGGGGAAATTGACCTCCACAACCTTATTTGGAGCCAAATCAACCACTTAACTCTCCAATTTTATCTTTGGACAATTGCATCTTACTTTGGAAGGCATTTTTTCACTATTTTGCTATCATACCACTTAATGCTATCTTCAAAAGAATAAAGAGAGCCAAGAATTTCATTTATCTTTATTGTTATCAAGTCTTTCAACTCCTCTATAACAACCACCCATAATCATATTTCTTACGCAAACTCCTAAGAATTTTCTCAACAACTTTTTAATCAGTAAATGTCATACCATATTTTCTGATTTGTTAACAACCTCCATAATTTTAGAAAACTAGTTTTTCAAAAAATCAAAATATTTCATAAATATACCTTTAAAGCTCTGAAAAAGATTCTAAAGTTTCACAGTCATCACTTTATCATTACCTTAGTAGCCTTTTTGTATATCATCCCAAGCTTCCTTTGATTTTATGGCTACTAAAATAAGTGAAAAAAATCTTCTCATCCACTGCTTGCTGGATAAAGAACTTACATCCTTCTTATTTGCTTCTTGTAAAGCTTTGGTGGTAAGAGCAACTTTTGTGTAGCCATTCTCCACTAAGTCCCATACATATTGGGATATAAACAGAGTCTTCCTTATAGTGCCTAGAATATCATAGCTATTACCTTAGAAAATTGAAATTGTGGGTAATAAGGGATACACGCTATTATTGTTGTCTATGCTTACTCAAATCTTAGCTTTAATACCAATTATTGAGCCAAAAATATGAAGGAATATTCTCACATGAATTTTCACAAATACAAGAAGACAAAAAATTTGTTAAATTATAAAGTAGAAACATAAGATGAAAAATTGATGCCTTCATTAAGCTAAATAGAAACTTATACACAATGAGGATAACAACTTAACTAAAATAATGGAACTAGTACTCCACTTCTAACAATTATAACAGATAATATCTCTAAACTAAAATAACTCCACCTTAAAGAATAGTAATAATCTTAACAAATGTTGGTTGATTTCAAAAAGTTAGTAAAAATATTTTGCATTAGATTCCAACAGTATCACCAACAAACCAATAAAATGCATCACTTATAATTCACGTAGCTTGCTTTCCTGTTTCTTTAACTGTTAGGTTCATGACTTCCTCGAAATTTTCTGGGGCATCCTCTAGTAAATAATTATCCTAAAAAACGTTGCCTAAAAAAATAGTTCTCTAGCAAGTTGTTAGTGGCACTATAAAATTGTTATATTATCCTAGGTCATCTGCTAAGAACATATTGTGATTGTGTTGTGTAATACCAAAGAAGGAAAATATTGTGTCAGGATATACATTGGACAACCTTCAAATGATGCTAATCAATAGAAGTGCATGATTCGCACAAGTGTCATGGTATGTTTGGAAGGTTTTCTTTTTGCTTTTGACATGATCCAAGGTTTACACCGAAAAAGGTATATATTGAGCTATGAGGCTTTGGGTTGGATCTATGTGGAACTAGTACTTATAACATCAATTTATAAGAAGAAAAGAGGTTAGGTACATTTTAAAGAACAAAAGGGAGGTACATTTGAAAGTAGATATGACATTGGCTCAAGCCTAGTCAAAATCTCAAAGCTCGATTAGGTTGGACTAAGGTCGATTATTTTTTAATTTAAAATTTTAAAATGATGTTACTTTCACTTGAAATTTTCAAATTTTGGGCCAGACCAAATCGAGCAACTCAATCCTAAGCCTAATTCAAAGCTAAAAATTTTCAAAAAAGAAGCTTCAACCCAATCTAAAGTTCGATCAACTGGAGTCAAATTCATTGATTTCAGGTTAGATCAGGCTTGGTACATCAAAATGACATCTCTATTTGAAAGGCAAAGTGGTCACTTTAAAGAACAAATCACAATATATTGGTTTTAAAATATTTTTACATTGTAATAATTTCACACATTTAAGATTAAATTTACATAATCTTAAAGGTTCAGTCAATTTGCATTGATGAATATACAAGGAACACTTCAAAGGACAAACAAAAGTATGATGATAAAATAAAAAGAAGGATATCTTTCAATTTTAATTTTGTTGTTACTAGTCCTAAGTTAGTAGTAGTGGGTCCTCTTATATAAACTGAATGTTCACAAAAGTCTGTGATTGTGACTAATTTAAAGATGAATGTCTAAGATTATTTAGGGGGCAATTGGTTTACATAGGGGAATGGTAATAAAAACGAGAATGGATATAATAAAAAATGTGAATGGATATAATCGTTATAATTATAATGGTTAGTTAAGACAAATGAATGATTACCATTACTATTGATAGTGGTTGGTTTGTTGAAAATCTTAAGAAATATATTCTAATTTTAATATATTCTAATTAATTATATTTAATATTAATATATTCTAATTAATTATATTGTTTTACTAAAAACGGAAAAATAAAATTTTGTTTTACATCAAAATTTAATATAT
>JAOTAZ010000219.1:15261871-15272303 GCA_025629785.1 Erythroxylum oxycarpum
AAGAAAAATTCAAATTAAAATTTAATAATTATCAAATTTAAATTTATTTTCGGATGAATAAAAATTTTAATTATTTATAATTGAAAATTTATTAACAAAAATTAAATTACTAACAATCCATGACGTTTCTTCTTAAACGTCGCAGATTGTAAGTTATTTTGCGACATTTATAAAACGTCGTAGATAGCTTGATGGTTTCCACAACGTTTATAAATAACATCGCAGAAACCATTACAATCCATAAAACATCGCGGATTATTCTGCGACATTTTACGTAAAACGTCGCGGATTACCCGACCTTTTCTTGACGTTTCTTGAAACGTCAGCAAATGTCAAGGTTTTCTACGACGTTTTCCATAAAATGTCGTGGAAACCTTTTCCCTACACCCCCTTTGGCAACATTTTTTGTGACGTTTTTCATAATGTCACAAATGGGATTCTGCGACGTTTATTAATCTTTTGTGATATTTTTAAAACGTCACAAAAGGGGTATTTTTCTTGTAGTGCTCGTAATCGTGGAAACCTTTTCCCACACCACCTTTGGTGAAGTTTTTTGTGACGTTTTTTAGAATGTCACAACGTCACAAATGGGATTCTGTGACATTTATTAATCTTTTGTGATATTTTTAAAACGTCACAGAAGGGATATTTTTCTTGTACTACTCGTACTTCCTCATTTAGCTATTGAAACTATAAGATGCGGTTCAAAAAAAGGTTTCATGTATAATAAAGGATGGACGTTTGGTTTCCTTATGGTTTGACAATTGGTCTAGCGGGGGCCCCTTGACGCATCTTTCCACTAAAAACTCGATTGTGTTCTAATTCATGGAATTTTACAGAAGGATGATGCATCTTTGGCCTAGTTACCCTCCATCACCTCATGTATCTGACACCTTCTTCTAAAAGGATATCCTGCTTGGCAAACTTACAAATAGAATCATTTGTGGTAATTTACGAAGGCATCAATCCACGACTCCTTGGGCTACTACGGTTTGGAGTACACCTCTAACACCAAGGATATCCTTCATTTCTTGGCTAGCCATCCAAAACAAACTATTTTTAGTAGATAGGATACCATATGTGCAAGTCCACAAATATTGTCCCATGTGCTATATGCAAGTTGAATCTTGTAACCACCTCCTTTTTGAATGCCAATTTAACAAAGCAGTCTGGAAATACGTCATTGCTTTATGTTCTTGGACGAATCCAGGGATATCTCTTTTTGAGGTTACTAATCATCTTTCAACACAACAATCATCCTCTAAACTAGATCACCAGATTCATAATATTGTTTTGGAGGTTTGTATCTACTCGCTTTGAAGGGAAAATAATCTTCCATGCTTTGCGAAAAAATCCTCAACTAAAGAATGTCTGATTACATTAATCATTGCTGAAATTCAGGAGCTTGTCATGCTGAAGAAACTGTTACTTAGTTGCAGTTTAAATATTCGCTCCTGTCTACGAATACAGTTAGCAGTGCATAACTTCTCCTAGGTTCTAAGTTCTAAGTGTCTTTCTTAAGGTTATTTTGTTAAGGGTATTTCTTTATGTATCTGCATGTATTATTCTCTCTTTTATTATTTAATTTATTCCTTTTCTTTTTCAAAAAAAAAAGGCATGAGAAATTGCACCTTCAAATTCTACTTAGATAGGCTCTAGAGAGCATACATTAAAATTTGAGAATTTGCCACCAACACTTAGCGCATGCATTTGCTTTCAGGAAAATGTGTTTGTTATTGTGCCCTTGGGGATGAGCATGACATACAGTTGGCTAATCAAACTTTAAAGGAAAGGATCTAAAACAAGAGGATGTAATTCTTTTGTGGACCATTTTTCTAAACCAGGTTTTGGGTATGTCTCCTCAAAGCAACTAGCAATGCCTTTGCATCAAACTTAATTGAGGCACACATAGAGACTGTATATTAGATCTCAACTTTATGACATCCACCTACTATTTTCAGGATAAGCTCAAACCAAACAATCAATCTGAGAAGGGTATTTATCTATTTTTTGAGTATGCTTTTTACACAAAAAAGCTCAACCATTGCATCAAAGTGCTCCAAGTTATAAAACTATCATAAAGGAACTTATAAAGGGATGTAAGTGTTTGTCAAGGTTTTTATGCATAAACATGTGCATGTGGAGAGGTTAAGTATACAACAAAAGAGTACAATTTAGGGCATTCTAAGAGGGCTACAACACGTGCATCCCTGCAATTCAAAAACTTGTCCTTCCACTACTTGTCTTTGTCCACTTCTCCTCCTCATCCATCATCCACTCTTATTTGATGGTTCAAGTTTCAATGAATTAATCTTAAATCATTTTCTCTTTATCATGTGCAATCCGTGCTTATAATTTTGAAAATACCAATGTCCAAAGCCAAATTATACCTGCCCTGCCTCGAAGAACTTGAAGCAAAATCCAAGTCTATGCTTTGGCAGGGTAACTTGAAGCTCGCTTGAATCATAAATATAATTGAATTTAATCAAAAGGGTCAAGCCCATTGCTTCTGCAGTCAAATTTAAATTGTGTATTGGAGAATGATTCAAAGTTGTGAAAAATATGGTCTTATTTTTTTGAGTTTGTTATTCCTTTAGTTTGATTTTTATTCTATTATTGTTATTGAGCTAGTTAAATGGCTAAGTTAGGTTTGTTGTTATTTTTATGTTAAGTGGGGCCATAAACCCATGTTGCCTTTTATATAGCCAATGAAATAGGACTTGTAAGCCTATAAAAGGCCACTATCACCAGTGTATTTAATTAAGAAAAACTAATGTTATTTTTAATAAAAGTTTAACATGGTATTAGAGCTCCTTATGATCTTAAAGGGCTTGTAAGTGTTCAAGAGACAAAAGCAGCATGACGTCCAATAACACATTAGCTTTGTCACCCTGATTTTAATGGTTAGAATTATCAAGTTTGGGAAATCAAAAAGAAAGTTTAGTTCAGAGATATTTGCTTGTGGCAGTGGGTTGAACTTGAAAGGCAAATACAACCTCTAAGAAAAAACCCAACACTCAATCAAATTAGGGCTCAAGAAGATGAAGAAGCTAAAGCTCTAAAAGCCTTATCTCAAATTAATAATGTAGTCTCGAAATCAATTTTCCCAAGAATTATGAGTTATGGAACAACTCTATCATGGCAACGATGGAACAAGGCGAATGCAAGTGTTAAATCTCAAAAGAGAATTTGAGATTCTAAGGATGGAAGAAAAGAAGCCTCTACAAGAGTTTTTTGATAGGCTAATGATGGTAATAAATAAAATTAGATTGATGGAAGAAGAGCTACTTAATAGCAGGATTGTAAAGAAAGTGCTTGTAAACTTGCTCAAAAGATTTGAGGCAAAAATTTCACCTCTGGAGAATTCAAGAGATATCAATCAAATTATCTTGGCTGAATTAATCAATTCCCTAAAAACTCAAGAGTAAAGGAAAATGTTAAGAAAAGAAGAAACTCACCAAGTAATTGATGAGGTTTATCTAGCAAAGGCCTCATCCTCAAAAGGAAAAGCTCAACCTCAATGTGATATTTGCAAGAAGCCTGGTCAAGATGAAGACAATTGTTGGCACAAGAAAAAACTTCAGTGTTTCAAGTGCAAGAAATTTAGGCATATACAAAGAAATTGCAAAAATAAGACTGAAGAAAGTGTCATTTTTGCACATGTTGCTGACGAAGAAGAAAGATTGTTTTAAAACAACTTTGAATTAAGAGGGAATATTAGAGAGTGATTCAAAATTGTTAAAAATGTGGTCCTATTTTTTCTAATTTAGTTATTCCTTTAGTTTGATTCTTTATTCTACTGTTATTATTTGAGCTAGTCAAATAGTTAAGTTAGGATTGATGTTATTTTTATGTTAAGTGAGGCCATGAACCCACGTCGCCTTTTACGTGGCCAATGAAGTAGAACTTGTAAGCCTATAAAAGACTACTGTATCTAGTTTATCTGATTCAGAAAAACCGAGGCCCTTTTTCAATAAAAGTTTAACAAACTGTAATGCAAGATGCGAGACATATGTCGTCTTTAGATATTTTACCTTTTGAGTTCTTTTCTCTGGTATCAAGGCTGTTCTCGTGCCATTTCTTCTAGCAGTGAAACTGTTTTTTTCCTCTTTGATTGGATACAATAAGTTCACATTAATCGAAAAATAAAAAAATTTCTTGGTCACTAGATTAATCAACTGGAAAAGCGAAAGGTACAAGCTATGATAGTTATCAGGAAAAGCTATAACAGTAAATAAAGTTACATAGACCGGAGTCAGGTTTCGATCTACTCTACAGGATATCCCTTCAGAACCCGATGATAGTTTTAGCCACTGAAAACCTGGAACTACGAGTTCTGCTTACAAACAATCCTCCAGATCAATATCAACCGGAACATCATACCCAAAAACCATAGAGTAGTCGTCCAGCTCATCAGATGTAAATTTTGGCATCCTCCAGCTTCTTGCAACTTCAGAGTTTAGGCCATCAGTTAGGAGCTTTAGCACCTGGAGAACAATAAGTTTGGGTAGAATTCACAATCAGGAATTCAAGATAGTATTATGTTCACTATGAGATGAGTTCTATTTAAAGAATCTGGAACATAGTTTCCATACCTCACTCATTGATGGGCGCCATATTGCAGTTTGTCTCACGCAATATGAAGCTGTTAGTAGTACTCTGTACAATTGATCTGCATCGAACCTGCCTTCCAGTTGTGGATCAGCAAGTTCATTGATTTTTCCTGTTTCCATCAGAGGTTTTGCCTGCACGGGAGAAAGTAAGAATCAAAATCTTAAACCAACATGGGACAGATAGCATAGAGATTATAGTATCATAAAATTTAAATCAGTTTCAACTGCGAGGATGGAGGTCTAAGTTACCCATAAAAGAAGGTTTTGCTTTGATGAATCCACAGGCCTCCGGCCAGAAACAATCTCCAAAAGAAGAATCCCGAATGCAAAGACATCTGTCTTCTCATCAACAATTCCATGCATGAAGTACTCTGGTGCTAAGTATCCAAATGTTCCTTCAATTGGGATTACCGCATGGTGAGTCCATTTGTTGGGAAGCCATTTTGCTAGCCCAAAATCTGTTATCTGCATAAAGGAACAATCTTGTTATACGTTGCATTCTCCTGTAGCTTCTGAATTTAACGGCGTTGACTGAAGCTGGTTTGTACAAATTCACCTGTGGTTCATAATCAGGCCCAAGAAGTACATTGGAGGCTTTTATGTCACGGTGTATTATTCGACGCTTGCAGCATTTATGAAGATAATGCAGACCTCTAGCCACGCCAACAGCAATTTTGTATCTTATTGGCCATTGCATTGTTGTGCTTGTTTTACCTGATGATTGTCCCAACTTTTTATGTTTTCTTAACACTAAACTGGCAAGAAGCCGATGCACATTCAGGAAGAGATCAAATGAATTACTTATCCTATGATATATAAACCTATATTCTCAGTTATTGTACCGTTATAGGTGTGTTTCCAGATCTTTCTAAATAGCAAGAAGGATTCCCGATTAACTGAAAAATGCAGTTGTTTCTTCATACCATGCAATGCAGATGCCAAATTTCCATTCTGAGAGAAGTTGAAAATTAGGTACAGTCCATTTTCTATGCAGTAGCCAACTAAGGTCGCGGTATTCGGATGGCAGACATGGCCAATAACTCCTAATTCCATCAGAAATTCTTTCTCCTTGGCCGCTTCGTTGTTGTCCTTCGCTAATCTCTTCACCGCGATTGTTCTACCATCAGAAAGATCACCCTTGTAAACTTCTGAATACCCTCCTCGACCTACTATATTGTCTGGTGATACTCAAATCAAATTGACATCGTTAAATCGAATAGGCCTCATTTCATTTATATCGATCAAAGTAGATACTTACAATTGAAAGAGATGAATTTGTGTGTTTTTTTTTTACATTATTAGTTAGTCCATTCACCTGAGTGGAATTGATTTGTTGCATTTGCAATCTCTTCATAGCTGAAGCATTTCAACAGAGGTTCCTTCTTTTGTTTGTTGGATAAACTGCCATTTCTTCTCCTTAATGGGGAAGCGAAAATGGAGGAGATAAGTCTACAAGCAGACTTTTGCTTTCTAGTCTTTGAATGATCTGTATCCTTGGAAGTCAGGGGAGGCGACTCAGCGATGCTCGAACTCCCAAAGGCAGAGGTGTCATCTTCTGTGCTGTGAGATTCTCCTTCAATTTCATCTAGAACAGTTCTTGGTGAAGTGCTTTGGCTCTTTGTTTCTGATTGGATTTTTTTCCCAACAGGGGAACTAGCCCTGCCACTGTGATTGTTACTATTAATAATTTTGGCCAACCACCTTGAACTTGATTGATGATTTTCTGCCATAAATGAAGTATCAGAGAATTTAAAAAGTAACGCAATTTAAGTTCTAGGAAATATATCTTTCATTTTGAGTTCGTTCGAGAAGTTGACCTTTTATACTTCCTGAATTTGGATTCGAATTGTGCATTTCTTGCTCATGTCTTCCAATTGCAACAACTGTACATCCCGACGGTGCATGCTCAAAGCAATATCTTGCAACATCGTGCGAAGTTCTAGTCCAGTCCAAAGGAAAATATTAGCAAATTTATGTAATAGAAGAAATAGGAAGGTGGAGATAATGTTGAGGGATGAAGAAATAAAGAGCATGGGATTCTCAAGATTGAGCTGGATTTCGTCACCTATTAAATCGGCTTCTCAAGCCATGAACAAGAAGATAATCAGCTGAAATGGAGGTTGCTTCCTCAATTAAACCTCTGGCGACACTGGAGCTAAAACCTACCCTAGCTTCCAAATTTATCTGAACGCAATTGAATGGTTAATGGAAAGTGGAAACTGAAGGTTACGCATATACTTTCATGGAGTACAAGATGCAAGCTCACCTTTTTGGTTTGAGAGGACCTGGCAAAGTCTCCAAGCACAGATATGACATGTGCTTTTGCTTGACGAATCTGTTTCTGTTTTATCTTAATGGAGCCATGGTTCTTGGATTCCTCAGCAGCTGTTATAAAAAAGATATCCTCAACTCTCAACCACAGGATTGTGCAAGTACTAGTAGACAGAATCTCTATCATCATAACAATGGGAAAACTCCTAAATACAGAGAAACCTCAAAGAGACAGAAAATGGCATTAATAGAATGCCTACCAAGAACATGAATGGCAACTACGTTGTCATTGGGGTGAGCCAGAATTGAGAGTGCCCAGGAGAGAAGCTCCTTGCTATCAGCTGGGTCTAGAGAGATGCCAACGAGTAAGTTCTTGGCAGGAGCTGGAGGAATCATTTTGTTCAGAAACAAATTGATCGACCAGCTTGATGACAAGGAAACTGAGTTTCAGGCATGGCTTAATAATACACACAAGTGAGCAACAGCATGATTAAGGTCAGTAGAGTAGCGAGGCCACATTGGCTCTCATTCTATGATTCTTGTTTAAGAAGCATGAAAGCCCCCCCTTTCCCTTTTTTCTTTTTTTTACAATGGGATGAGATTAGCCTAAAGAAACTATGAACTAGAATTATGTGTTACGGTTGGGTGCTTTGGAGGATAAGCAAAGGTGATGGGCATGTACATGATATGTCTTGCTATCTAAGCCAAAACCTTCATATTGGCTCATTTCTGTTTTTTATAAAAAGAAAGTACTACTTTGTTGGATTTGGTGGGAGGACTCAAAACTAGGCCTTTCCCTTACCTTTATCATGAACCAAACGTTGAGAAGAAACTAAGCATTCCACTTTACACATGGACGTGAGAGCGAGAAACACAGATAATTTCGCTCAAAACGTAAGACAAATGAAGTTTGTCGAGTTACAGTACCAGACTGTCTTACACCATTCAATTGCATCACAAGTCACAAGACATCATCATCAAAGCTGTAAATGTGCCATCTTTTTAAGTTTCTTGGATTCAATCTATCCCCAGCTTTTTAGTTAGCTCAATCCAAAGATGAGATTCCAGAATGACTTGTATAATTATGACTCCATAATCTGGTTATAATCATAATATCACCGATTGGTACAGATTGGAGCATTCATTTTGATCCTCAGATTGTACATCAGGCGTTCTACATTATCCTTTATTAATTAAATGGTTAATGCGTTATTTTTGAGAAATAACTTAAACTTATGACATAATTAATTTATTCAACAAGAATATCGGCAAAGAGTTGAGCTTTAAGCTGTAATAATTGAAACTCTCTCAAATTCCGTTTTTATAGTCGTTCAACAATTTCGAATATCTATATGTATCATATCTTCATCTTTTTCAGAAAATCTCCATGAAAAAAAAAATAAAATGATGGGTTTTAGAACCAAAAATTAACCCAAAAATAGAATAGAAAACAGGTAGAAAATATGTTGAATAAATAGGCTTTATCTTTATCATTTTAATACTTATCTATTAAAACTGAAACAGATATGCATATATATATATAGAGGCTTATAAGCAAACAAATTTATGAGATAAATACGCAACAACCTAAGCATACATTCCTACTAATTACATAAATTGTTTTGACCAAATAAACCAAAGGAATAACAAACTTAGAGAAGATAAGATCACATTTTTAATAACTTTGAATCATTTTACAGCATCCCCTCTTGATTCAAAGTTGTAACACTTCTTATGTCTGATGATGTACTTCCCATTACCCTTTAATGTTTGAAACACTTCTCTCCAAAAACTACTTTTGGTACATTTCTCGCCAATATTTTAAAAAAAAATTCTTCTTTAACAACATGTGTCAAATTGATACTTTCTTCAGTTTTATTTTTACAATTCCTTTGTATATGCCTGAAGTTCTTGCACTTGAAACACTCAGGCTTTTCTTTGTGCCAGCAATTTTCTTCATCAGGAATAGGCTTCTTGCAAATACCACATTGAGATTAAGCTTTTCTGTTTGAAGATGAGGCCTTTGTTAGATAAGCTCCCTCAACTACCTGTTGAGTTCCTTCTTTTCTCAACATTCTTCTTTGCTTCTGAGCATGCAAGGGCATTGATTAATTCAGGTAATGTAATTTAAATGATATCTCTTGAATCTTCTAAAGATAAACTTTTTGCCTCAAATCTTTCCGACAAGCTTATAAGAATTCTCTCTACGATCCTGCTATCAGGTAGTTGTTCTCCTATTAATTTATTTTACTTACCACCATACTCTTATAGAGTCTCCTTTTCTTTCATCTTTAGAATCTTAAAATCTCTTTTGAGATTTAACACTTGCATCTGCCTTGTTCCATCGTTGCCATGATAGAGTTCTTTCAGTGTGTCCCAAGCTTCTTTGGCTATTTCATAACCATAATTCTTGGAGAAATTGATTCAGATATAGCAACATGAATCAGAGGATAAGGCTCTTAGAGCTTTGGCTTCTTCATCTTCAAAAGCCTTAATTTGATTGAGTGTTAGGTTATTTCCTAGAGGTGGTAATTTCCTTTAAACTTTAACCCACTGCCATAAGCCAATACCTCTTAAGTGAGCTTTCATTTTGATTACTCAAACTTGATAATTCTCACCATTAAAAATTGGTGAATGAGTTGATGTATTGTTGGATGCCACACTGCTACTGTCTCCCAAACGCTCACAGGCTCCTTAAGATTATAAGGAGTTCTAATATCAATGTTAGGTTTTAGAACCATAAATTACAATGTGTTGGATCTCGTACCGTTCAGGCCAGAAAATGGTACGAAACCAGTAAACAATGGTACCAGCCTTAAATACCGGCAGGTACTAGCGTTTACCGGTCGATACCGGCCGAAACCAAAAATTTTAGCTGATACCGAAAGTTTTGGAAATTGCAAGGACTAACTTGCAATTTTCGAAACTTAATCCTAATTACCCCCCCTCTTCGCGATTCTTCTACAACTTCTCTGCTCCTCTCTCTTCTCTGGCGATCTCTCTCTCTCCCCGTGAAGTTGTTGTCTCTTCCTCGCCGGCTCGCCTTCGACATCTCCTCCTTCCTTCGACCACTAGTTCATCCTTCCTCAGCCATCACTCCTCGCGGCTCGCGATCTCTCTCTCTTCCTTCGACCTAAACCATCACTCCTTCGGTCCTCCTTCCTCCGGAACACGTTGTCGCTGACCGTCCCAGCCACACCGTACCATCCGTCGCACCACCAAGGCGCGACCCAATGTCAACCCCATAGACCCGATTGTTTGGGTGTATGCTTTTCTATTTTTTTTTTCATTTTTCGTGACATTTTGAATCTTTGATTGTATTGGTCGTTGGATGATGGTGGATTGGATGGTGGATTTGGGTAAAACATTTGTGTTGTGTTTGTTAACATACAGTGTTAGATTGGATGGCGGATTTGAGTTAAAAAATTTGTGTGGATGTCGGATTTCGGCTAGGAATGGATATTGAAGTTGAATCATGAATGGGTTTTGTGAATGTTGAACAGAAATTAGATTTGGATTTTGAAAGTGGATTGGAAATTTGAAATGTC